>CAODLS012391114.1:0-13652 GCA_948243855.1 Flueggea neowawraea | reverse complement strand
TCCTTGAACATAAAAGAACCATTGTAGTTCTTGAATGTGAAATTGTTCAAGAGCACAAAATCATCTGTGACGACAGTAATAGGTGCAGATGTCAAGTTGTGGCCAGAATTTGGAATAGGGTAAAAGTAAAGGCGGATCCAATGCTTTCCCTCTTGTCGAATATCAAACTTATAAGAAGCAATGCCCGAAAATATTCGAGCAGATTGATAAATCGGTGCTGGGGAACTAGAATTGGAACTAACAGGATTAGAAGTTCCACTTTTCAATGAAAGTGAAGAGTGCCCAGAATCAGGAACAAAAGTTCTACCTTGAAAGGAGACATTTTGTGAAGAACCACAAACAATCAAGTAATTATCAGGAGGAGAATATGCAGCAAATAATCTATAATGACCAAGAACATCAAACAAACAAAGAGATAGAATTATAGGTAAACAACTCTCCAATTTCATCTTCACCGCTTCTAGCACTCTCGATCCTCAAATCTCCTCTCACCAGCTTTTTCAATTCACAACCCAAGAAACCACAAACAAACTTAAAAAGAACACTATTTTGCCATCAAAAAGCAACTAACACTAGCAAAATCTGTCCCATTCCAAAAAAGTGTCCCAAAAACCAAGCTACAAAACTCAGTAAGTAATCAAAAACCCCTGTAAAACTTCAAAGTTCAAATGCTAGTAACCCCGCTCACCAAATCACTCATTCCAAGAAACAGATACAGTTACACAATCTAGATCTACCTAAACTTCCAAGAAAACTTGTAAAAACAAAGCAGAGCAATCTTTCAAGTTCACAAAAGACAATGTAAAGACAGAAACTTTGTCCAAGTACACACAATCTTGCCTCAAAGAAGGAATTCGAGAGAAGCTGGCAGAGAGTGTTTGAATGTGTTTATGCGTAAAAACTGGGTTATTAGAGTAAAAAAGAATCAAAACCCAGTTGACATTGAATGAATGCAACTCTGAAAACCCATCAAGCAGAGAGCTTTTTAGCGGGCAACTATAATAGCTATAACCAACCCTTTCCAGGCTGGTGATTACGCTGTCATTTAGAACTGAAGAGAAAAAAAAATTCAAAAACGAAAATGAAAATAAAACAAGAGTTAAGGACCCCACAGAGAGGGAAAAAGAGGATGAAACTTCTTGCAACAAAACGGACGGAAAATTAAAGCCCTCACTAGTCAGTAGTTAGCGAAATCTACAACAGCTGGGACAAGTGGGTTGTGGGTTTTGATTTGATTTGATTCTCACAAAGGTTGGAATTTTGTTGCAGAAAACGCCATGAACATGAAAGTCACCGCAAGTGGTTTGTTCCTCACATTTGTGTTATGTTTTTGCTGTCTGTTTTTTAAGCACCTGTTTCAAATATACATTTTTTTTGCCACAAGAACAAAAACTTGCAAAAGTGTGCAAAATATTACTGTGATTTAATACTTTTTCATATTTTTATACATTGCATACTTATTTGGAAGGTGGTATATACAACATATTTTATAAGTTTTATATAAATTAATTTATAAATTTTAATTTTTTATTATTCACTTATCACCAATTATTATAAAATTTACTAAATATGTTATATGCTTTTGACTCTCAAACAAGCCCTAAGTGAGCTTTGGTTAATTTGTCACTCACTTGAGTTTATATGGTTCTGAGTTTTGAAATTAATTTCATCAAGGAGCAGGTGGCAATCCTATTTGACTAGAGTAATTTAATAAAAAAAATAAAATTGACATTTATAATAAGTTGATCTATTAAACATATTTTGGGCAAAAAATTCTATTAAACATATTATTAAAAAGTAAATTTATTCTAAAATTACTACATGCGTAATATATGTGTTTGTAAATTTTTTATGAAAGAATCATATATAACTAAAATACATTTCTTGTGTAAAAGAAGAGTAATTGTAGTAGATTAAAAACAATAAATTTTCATATTTATGATGAAAAATACGTTTCTAATGTATTTCAAATTATAGTAATTAAATGATTTCAAAAAAAATTATAGTAATTAAATATTACTAAATAATATATATTTTATGTGCATAAACAAATTCCTTGAAGAAATACCACAAATATGGATTATTAAATTAATTTTTTGGGAAAGATCTTTAGGTGATGAAGGCGATAGTAGCTGTGCTGGGACCAACGAGTTGTGGGACCCACAATTACGCGGCATTGAGATTGAGAGAGAACAGCCGTTGGCGGCGTGACCTAAAGGTGTCTGATGCCCTTATGATTATGGTAATGAACTGTTTGGTGGTGCGCATGATCTTAATTGACCTTAATTGACGGTCAGTTGACATCGTCGCCTCTGATTTTTCTTTCTTAAATTCATTGACTCTGTTGTTAGTGTCACCTTTTCTAGACGAAGATTTAGTGTTACCTAGCTCGACCCTCCCAAACTCAATGAGTTCCGAACCCAAGACGACAGGCTCCAAGTGAGCCACCTTTACCACTTGAGTTAGATTATGAATTCGTTAGTGTTACCTTCCAGCGAAGTGTAAAAAAGCTACCATCTTTCAATATGAACCAAAAGATTACCTCACGATCAGTGGCGGAGCCAGGATTGTCCGGACGTGGGGGCGGCGTCGGCAAGAAGAGGTAAAGGTGAACGACGGCGGCGGCAAGTCAATTTGGTGGAGGAGACTGGCTGTGGAGTGAAATCGGCGAGAAGAGAACGCAGAGGAGAGGGTTTATGTTTCATGTTTATGTTCCTTCACTGCTGGTTTTAGACAATTTTGTCTCCATCAAACGACAGGTCCTTTCGCTTCGAACGACTTGTCGTTCGCTGGAGACATATTTAAAAAAAAATGAGAAACGTCGTCATTCGTTGTGTTCCTTGGCTTCTTCTATGTTGTGGCTTCTCTTCCTCGCTCAAGCTTCGACCTCTCTCCACCAGTCACCAGAACAGGGGATGGCAAACTTGTAGGGTTTCTGGGAGCGGTCCGGTCGCCGGTGGGTGCGGCCGCCCACACTCACCCCTACTTGGCTCCGCGTTTGCTCACAATATGTAATATTGTTCAATTTACTTCAAGCAATTTGAAATTTAAGTCTTGTTGTAAATTATGTGTCTCTATAATCGTGTGTTAGACCGATCCATGAGGTATTGTCTATTTTGAGCTTGTCCGCTGTAATTATGAACTCTCACAATTTTATTCCCGAAAAAATGTCTTAGTGGTTTGAGTGAAGAAAGTGCTTATAAGCAACTCTTGTCATCCACTCCTAGATGATGTGAGAGTATGATATTGTAGTCACCTCTAGTAAAGATTAAAGGGTTTAAGAATACAACTTTTAACTCGACACAACTTTTTTCTCAAGTTCCCATAGATGATGACAATTGTTGTTGCCTTGTCACTCAACAATGACAAGAGCAACTTTTAATGCAGGAAGTCTATCATCAAGTTTCAATCCTTCGTGGACCATATTTCTTAGCTATCATGGGTTATTCTCATTCACTAAGGTATTGTTCTTTGTGGATTTGGGCCCTTGCGAAAGAGCTTTTTGTTCGAGTTCCCATAGAACGACGTTAGACTTACTCATTAAGATATTATTCATTCTGGATTTGTCTGCTATGGACCTAAATTCTTATGATTTTATTTCTAAAAAAAAGTCTCAATAGAAAGAAAGTTATTAATATTTGATAATTAATTTTTTTACACATTATATTGTTAAGAAATTGTTTCAAAATATGTTCGGTTTCCTATAAGCCCTAGTCCTAACGGAATTAGACAATAAACCACACGCATCGTAGTCCAATACATACAAGGAACCGTTATGTTTGACGTGAATAAATTGGACATATGTTTTTGCAATTTTATATAAACGCTACACCGAAGCACATGGCCACTAATGGTAACGTCTCCATCAGTTGCCCTTTTTGTTCTCAAATAATTAAAACGGCACGACTTCTTCACACCTTAAACTCGCCAAGGATTATTCTCCTAAAAATTTTCAATCATTATAAGCTGGACAGTGCCGATCAGTCACTTTGGCATGGAATATTGAAAGCAAACATGCTTTTACACTATTGGAGTTTAATTGAGCCTTTTCATCCACAAAAATTTAACCAATAAGACAATTTTTTTTTATAAGTCATTTTATTTGCTCTTATCGAAATTAAATTCATAATCTTGTTGTTCTTATGAGTTAAGAATCCATTCATAATATGGCAAGAAAATTGAAAATTTAAAAGGGATTGTTTTCAATTTATTATTGATTATTAGATAATAAAAGTATATTATAAGTTTACAGACTATATAATATAATTACAGAGTTATATTTTTTAAAAATAATAATATATTGATTAAATATATTATATATTTTTTATATATTATATATATAATATATAGTATCTTAATATTAATTTAATATATTATGTATTATAAATTAAAAAAATGATATCAATTATAAATTTAAGAGTTGTTTGGTACTTATTAAAGTATAATTTATATAATAAAATATATATTAAATTATTTTTAATAAAAAAATAAAAAAAATTAATATATATTTTTTAAAATAGGCTCATGACCTGGCCTAACTGGCCTTTTTAGATGAAGGGGCCTCAGCCAAACCTTCAACCTGGACGACCGGGTTAAAATTTTAAGGGCCCAGGCCGGGCCATGCCCATCTCTACTCTCTACAACTAAAACCCATTCTTTGACTACACCATTTGCGCTAATACCAGCTTTATTTATGAAAATAATTTATGTTTATTACTTTTTTCGATAAGTATGTTTATTATTATTAGTGATCAATAGTATTCGGAATCAAAGAAATTAATTTGTATAGAGTTTAAATATGGCATATTTTAATTTTGTAATATCTTTCATGTAGTAATTACTATCAATTCAAATCTGTTTAGGACAAAGAATTTAATAATAATTATAAATAAATAATTTATAACAGTAAAAGAGAGTTAACAAAAGTCCAATATATTAAATATCAATTAATATTTTATATATTGACGTTGATTTTTTTTAAAAAAATACCACATTTTAAAACTAACTTTGTATCGGTCACGCCTTGTACTTAGTACAAAATTCTGAATTTCAAAATCTGGGCAGGAACTCAACAAACTCCACAAATACTGTGATCAATGGAGTCTATAGAGATGATATCCACTCCACCAACATCATAGACTTTAAATACCCCAGATTTCCTAATTTGAGAGGCAAATCTCATTTCTTGCACATAAGTTCCTGATTTCAACTTGAAAATTGCGAGGAAACGATTCTTGTCATTTTCACTTGCTTATCTATGCAGAATCGCAAGGAGCTCCACTAGCGTTCGATTCTTAAAACTAAGTAGCTGAGGATGGAACTCGAAGACCTCAAATGCGAATTTTTTTTAGTCATAAAATTTAATTGTTGTACTTATGAAACAACATAAACAACTTTATATAATGGCTATAATAAATTAATTATTAGTATATGAATTAAAATTTCATCAGTTAAAATTTTCAACACAGTTGCTGTGTTGCCTGTGGTGGTGCTTAACCAGATCTCATAAATATTAGACCACTCACTGTGTTCGGGCTAACAACACAGTTTGGATTGGTAGCATTGATTGAATGGGCCTTCTTCGATCTTCCTTGACCGGCTCATGTATTTGGTCCTCATTTCTAAAGCCATTTCTACAAGCAAGAAGAGTATTTTTTGGACCGTTTCACTACAACTCTTA
Organism: Flueggea neowawraea; assembly: GCA_948243855.1. Classification (NCBI taxonomy): domain Eukaryota; kingdom Viridiplantae; phylum Streptophyta; class Magnoliopsida; order Malpighiales; family Phyllanthaceae; genus Flueggea; species Flueggea neowawraea. The sequence continues at coordinate 7,972 of CAODLS012391114.1, read as the reverse complement.
TTATGCTTCAGTTTATCCCCTACCATTCTTTTTTTCCATGAGCATTTGTGTCACTTGGCCCCTCTAAAAAAGTTTTAACAATGACTACCGTTTACTACGTGAAATGATCAAATGGCTATGAAATTGACATTAGTGTTCTCTTATAGTTGTTGCCGATGAGATTTTTGACATTAGTGTTACTAGTAGATCCTTTTATACATAAATTTGACCAACAATAAACTTGTATTCTTTCGGTGTTAAGAAATCGAATTTTCAATTTTTTCTTGATAATCACAGGTGAGTGAGACATATTGGATAATGCAAAGAGTTGTTGGAAAATCATAAACTGAATCTGATATTGTTTGTCATCTTTTTTGGGTTCACTTGGCAAGTGAAATTGATTTTCTTTTACACAACCAAAATGAATCAACTGAATTTGTTTTTTTAAAATGTATTTTTTACTATCAATTGCATCAGATATTTGTCAAATTAAGTATTAAACTCTCTAATACAAATATTTTTTATTTTCTAAGAAGGCAGGTACTAAATTGTATTTTAAAGAAATTAAGAACAAAGTCCTTTGAGCTATAAGAGAGCAACAGCTCTTGCTAGTTGCTATCTTTTTAGATCTTCTTGTTGAAATTCACATTGATAAGATACGTTAATAAAAGGAGATTTTGTATTGTGAATAACCTCTGTCTCACTTGACTTTTATTTGATAATTATTGTGTATGAGATTTGAACTCAGAATATGGCGTATAAGTTTTTCCTTATTTAACAACGTAACTACACTCAATTAATTTGAGCCATTAAGATGACTTAACTAATTATGAATCTAATCCAATCACTTATTTGAGTATTTAAAGATTTGTGGTTAGGTTTTCAATTGCCACTTGAGATTGCTAGAAAATATACACAAGTAAACTAAAAAAATATTTGGAGAATTGATGGACCCAGAACGTTATTAAGACGAATGATGGGTGATGATTTTGTGCCATAAATTCCTCGAATTTTCAAACTCAAAACCACCTGAAAGTTGCAGGTATATCAATACCAATTCAGTGTATGTGAAGTAAATAGAGGGTCACTGATCAGGCATTTCCCATAACATATATATATATAGAGAATTCATTAACCAAACTTATTTAAACTTACTTACATTCGTCTATGCATGTCATTTATTGGGTTCCTCGTTTTGTTTCCTATCCCTCTGAAGCAAAGATCCCAAGTCGGCAATGGCAAAACTGCGTTCATTAATTGTGAGTTCAAGGCATCTTTTTTCTTGTGCAATACAACATTTATGTCACAATAGTTTCTTAGTACAGACAGTTATGTAAGGTGCAAAGTCCATTTCATATGATTGAATGCCTTAAAGTTCAGCTCGATCATGTTCAATGCTCGTATGTTCATATGTTCGATCCATAAAATTAATTAAAAAAGACCTTCAATAATATGTGTTCACTGAATTTTCATATTCATCCCACACCACTATCACATTTTTTCCACGCATGATTTAAAGAGAATTTATGGGATGAAATTAAAGATAAGATTGTTATAACGTGAAAAATATTGGAAAGAATGACAAATGGATATTCGAGATAGACATGTTGCCGGCTCCGGAACAGACAATTCCGGTTTTTGGAATGGAGAACCGGAACCAAACCGTGGTTCTCATGGTTTGATCCGGTTCAGGTGTGATTCAGTTCTGGTTCTGATTTTAATCGGTTTGGCTTCGGTTCAGTTCCAGTTTTGTTCAGTTTTAAAAAAAATATTTTTAATCCGCTATTTTATCATGTCATTTTTCCCTGTTTATAATTTTTTTTATATTCAATAATTAACTATAGTATCAATAATGTATTGTATTCTAAATATTTCTTATTTGTAGAGTTGAAAAAATAAATAAAAAATAAAAAAGGTTCAAACTGTCATTCAACCTCAGGTTCGAGCCGCCGGTTCGACGATTTTTAGAGGGATGGAACCAGAACTTAAACCGTAACATTTCGGTTTAGCCGGCTGATTTTGACCGATCCGATTCCAGTTCAGTTCGCCGGTTCTGGTTTCAACATAAGACCTCTAATTCGAGAGAGTCAATTTCATCGTTGATTAAGAGAGATTTGATGAGATTAGATTGAAGCTGCCCGACAGATTGCCAATTGTACAATCACAATAATTGATTTACTAAACTTCATTATCCAAGTTTAAATCTATGCACTTTTTTTTTCTTTCTTTTTAAGCTTTTGGCGATGCAATCCTTCTCGTCCAAGTGAAAGTATATAAGAGGTTGTCAATTACAAAAAAAAAAATGAAATCCCTTTGCTTTATCTGTACTATACTCGACCTTTTCTAGGCCTCTCAAATTGTAGGGCACATGGTTTTTAATAGATTAATGTTGACGTTACAATAATGTTTTGATGGAAATTTAAAGATATTACTTTCTTTCTTCCGAATTAATAAATTTATTCTATTTCACATAATTTTTAAGAAATATTTAATTTATATAAAAACATGATCTTTGAAGTTATAAATCACCTTTTTTAAGAAATAAAAAAATGTAGTATATCTTTTTAAAGTGTAACAAATCAAACTCTATTACAAAATCTTCAAATAAATTAAATAAGCACGAGAGGAAAATTTTGTCTTATCAATAAATATCTTCATAATTAAACTAAAAACAGATAATAAAATTACTTTAATACATGTATAAAGATGTTTTTTAAGTAGAAGTTTGGAAGCCTCTTCAAAAAAAAAAGTAGAAGTTTGGCAAGCCAGCAATCAGTAAGTGCACTCGAACATCCTAACTATGTTGGCACATTCTTAGCACTCTCATCATTTTGCTGGGTCCAAAATAAAATTAAAATAAATATAAGAATCCAATGCATCAAGTAATCCAAAGAACAACCAACAAAGCTATCAGCAAAATCGAAACTGCTCCCTACCATTACAATCATATTATAAAAATAAAGTCAACAAAAACATTCACAATTAAGAAAATTACAAAAATTCGATGAAATTTATAATTATAGTTGTACAGTTGTAAACATCTTTTTGACAATGAAAAAAATTTACAATTACGTCAAAACAAATTATACAAATTCTTGCATAAACCACCACGAATCAAGATGTACACACTTATTACAGACAAATAATCATAAAGGAGAGTTTGAGGTCGAAGTGTTAATATTGAACCTAATTTCCCTTCAAAACCCACTTTATAAAAGGAAAATTATTATTTAATTATAAATCTATGAGACCAATTTAACTTAAATAATGTGAGATACCTGACACGAAACCAAGAAAATAAAGCCGAAAGTCCTAGAACCATCGACACATGCAGCAGTAAATAATGATCTCCAAGTCCCACAAATATCGGATTCTGTAATTTTCGTCCATGCAAATGAGATATATCCCTATCGGCACAAATTGCCCCTTTTTATCACTTCAATTTCACCTCTCTCAACCCCATTTAACATCAAAGACTATTCGTCGCAACCTTTTACTCTTTTTTTTTTGTCATTTTACGGTCGATTCACATAAATAAACTGTTTTTTTTCCAATTAAACAATTAATTATTAACATTCTTTTAAAAAATTCAACAAAATATAAACGATTATTTTATCCAAAAATTATTAACCAATTTGTATATAAAATTAAAGTTAGTGATTGCGACGAAAAAAAATAAATAAAGTTTAGCAAAAAAAAATTCTTTACCATTTATAAGAATTTTATGTGATTCGAATCTAAGTTAGTTAGATATCATAAAAATGCTTGAATATATGCCAAATGTTCAATAGATAAAAATTAAGTGACAATTTAAGTTTTTTCACTCAAATGTTGCATATGGAGACTTTAGATAATTCAAATTTTACGTCCTAATGCCAAAAGAGGCCCCTTATGCCAACAAGGAATCCAAGTTTTGTATATGTACGACCCGTGAATGTACTAAATGATCTCACACCCAACATTAAGGCATAAATTTTCCTTTAACAGAATCAAACCAAAAACAACTTAGGAAGATTTTTTTTGACAGGTAAAAGGAAAGTCGAGGACGACCAATAATAACATATTTTTACTAGACATTACCATACAGATATGTCTCCGTTACAGAATGCTCTCAGCTGATAGAGCCATAACTGAGGAAGACGTTTCATAGTAGAAAAAATCTACTCGGCAATCTCAATGGATATAGACTAGAGTACCACTACTCTTTTCATGTTAATGAATTTCGTAGTGTAACCAAGTGACAAAAATTCTTCACAAATATTTTGCAAAAACAAAAATTTAAGGAAATATTTAGTTGAGAAAATATTTTTTTTCATGTTTTGTTTATGTTTTCTGAAATTTAAAAGTATTTAAAAAATATGTTTATTAATCAAAAATTCTTTTTTAACAATTTTTTCATTTTTTCTAATTTTCTAAAAATAAAAAAAAACTCACAACCAAACAAACCCAAATTTCAATTTCTTCATTACTTTCCATTTAAAAGAAACTCACTATATACCATACAAACTGAGAGAAAAAGTTGCATAGTACATGCATGTCAGTATCAACTTTCCCAGACTGAACCCTAAACTTACAAAAACCAGAAAACAAAAGGCAAACACAAGGTTGGGCAACTCCCAATTTTTTCATAAAATTTCGTGTCAATTGTCTCTATGTTTCACTTTATTTCAACAGCAACATCATATATCCTATCTACAACAACAGCTTACTCTTCCAAACAAACCCGTATTATGGAGATGATAGAAGATTAAGCAAGAAAAGAAAATATTTCAAAAGTTAGATGCATATAAATGTATACAATATACAAAGTCAGCAGCTCCTTCAAACTCATAAGACCATCTTAATAAACAACCAAGTGCCAAAACCAAAAAAGAGGGGAAAAAAAGTGTACAAAATTTCAGCTCCGAACTCATCTGTATGATTTAAGAATGGCACCACAGAAGGTACAGATAATGGCCTTCCAAGATTTCCAGTAAAATGGAACATGACAAAATCTTGTAGAAGTCTTCATATCCGCCACGCTGGCGCAGCCTCCACACCGGGAACACGTTCCGGCCACCGGCTTGCTGCTACTGACTTTCCTTTGCTGGTCTACCAAGAAACAGAAATAAACCATTGGAGATGAAATTGGAAGATTTTTATTCTAAGGTTGTACTTGTAAGGACTTTACAAGAACTTGCCATGTTATAAGGTCTATTTATATACACACAGGATCATGTTAGATGTGGATCTATTGGCGCCGGTGGATGAATGACACGTGGAGGGAAACCAGGGGTTTAATCATGGTAATGGGTGGGTGGTGGACAAGTGTGAAATGCAGTTGGGGTGAAGTAAGTTGAATTGTTAATTAATATGGGACCGTTGATTAGTATATTTTGTGTTAAGATTGTTCAAGGCTTGTTCTATTTTTTTGGATGATTAGTTGTGCTCTTAATTGTTCATTTAAATCTTCTCATTTGAAAAGATTTTATGCTTATGTTTTAAGAGTCAAGTTTCGAGGTGGCATGAGTGAGGAAAGAGGAAGATTTGATCATTTATAGATGAATCCAAATTCTTATTTGTTACCTGTATTTAAAAGTTTTTTGATATTTGATTAATCTAAATTTGAGTCCAACATTACTTAAAAATATCAGAATTTTACCAAGGAAAAGTTCGTTTCATTTCACTATAGATGATTAAAGTATATCTATAATTAGTTAATTTGTATTTATGTAACTGAATTTATGTAACTGAATTTAAATATGAAGTTGTATGCATTAATGTTTAAGAATATTTTGTCATTTTTCTCCTGATAAATACAAAAAAAAAGACTACCCCTCCTCATTTAGTTATTGAAGAATTAAGAAAATTACATATCTTACTTACACTCATATACTTAGAAAAAAAAAACTTATTCTCAACAATTAAAAAATATATTCAAGCATTTTTTACAAATTAAAATACCATATACTTAGGTATACATACTAACACAAAATTTCCATATAACCATTGTCAACGCGATAGCACCACGACGACGACATGCGATTAATTCGGATCAAATCATAGAAAAATATGCGGAAATATCAATCATAATTGATATACCTTTTTTTCTCAGTTGAAAGCATGACTTAATATTAGAAAACCATGCTCCAAAGGCATGGGCATCTTATAATAAAACTAAGGGTCAATTATTATTTTGTCCCTATGTTATAGCGTATTAGCTATTTTCATCTCTCACTTTTGAAAAGTCTCATATTTCGTCCTTATCGTTATACGCCATTTCTGCAACTTAACGAAATTCATAAAAAGACTTTTTTACCCCTGCTAAGTCAGACTTTGACTTCCTCTTCTGTCATCCCCCCTCTCTCTCTCTCTCTCTCAAACTCTTTCTCACTTCTCGTTTCTCTCTCCCTCCCTCCTCATCTCTTCCTTTTCTATGCTTGCCTCATTTCCCTCTCACACACCGCCGTCGCTTCCTCTTTCTGTCCCTCCCTCAAAACGACGACACCATCTCTTCCTCTTTCCATCTTCTCCCTCACACCACCGTCGCCACCATCTCTGTTTCCTCTCCTCTGCTTCCCACGCCCAAACCCAGAATCTCTGCTTCCCTCTCTTATAATGTCGCCACTTCCTCTCTCCGTCCACTCCCTCAAAACGACGACGTTGTCGCTTCCTCTTTCCATCTTCTCCCTCACACCACCACTGCCACCACCTCTGGTTCCTCTCTTTTGCTTCCCACTCCCACTCCCAGACCCACAACCTCTACTTCCCTCTGTCATGACGTCGCTGCTTCCTCTCTCAGTCCATTCCCTCAAAACAACGACGTAGCTAAGATCTAGAGACCAGACCAAAGAGAGAAAAGATCGACTAGAGAGGGCGAGGCATCAGAGAGAGATCGACGAAGGTGGGAATCCCAAAAGATGTAATTTTTTGTAATTTTTTCAGAAGCATCGATGCTGCCCCCATTTCCACGGTTTCATAATTTTTTTTGTAATTTGATTTTTTTTATTTTTGAGTTTTAATTTACAGATGAATGAATTTCTCTGGTTATTGAAATGATTTCTGGTTATTGAAAATGAATTTCTATGGTTATTTAATGATTTCTATTTATGGAAAATGGAAGGTTGTGATGGTGATGGGTTTTGTGGTTTTGGGGATTTTGTGGTTTCAGGTTTCTTCGGCGATTCGGTGATTGTTTGTTGATTCAGGTTTTGATGGTGGCAGTGATGCTTTGTTGCTTTGGGTTGTAGAGTTTCGATGGTGGCGGGGTGATGACGATGCGTTATGGCGCGTGGTTTATGTGGTGAACAATGATTGTGATGCTTTGTTCTGTTTTGGGTTTTAATTTATTTTATAAAGAGAGATGAAATGGGTAAGGAAAGAGATGTTAATTGGAGAATGAGGTGTTTGAATGTTTCAATAGATTTAGTCACATTAGTTTTGATTTTGGTTAAAGATGATGAGAGAGAGAGAGAGAAAGCAAGGATGAGAGAGACGAAATCAGTAAGAATGAGTGAGGGTAAAATGGTCTTTTCTAACACGTGGCATGTGTCCCACAGACCATGTCAGTAAAGCTAACGTGTTCCGTTAGGATGCAAAAACAACGTGTAACGGCATAAATGAAATAAGAATCTTTTCAAAAATGGGGATAAAAACGGGTAATACGCTATAACACAGGAACGAAAAAATAATTGACCCTAAAACTAATATATAGTATAGTATAAATGTCACGACCCATTCCCGGGACCGCGATCGGCGTACGAAATGAACCGCCTGTGGGAGTCCGGCCCATCCCGCACAAGCCTCATAGTACAGAAATTCTACCCAAACATCATATTTAAATAAATATGAATAACAAATAAAAATATAAAATTTGTTTATTAAAAACAAATCATACATAATATTAAGTGCGGAATTTAATTTCAAATTAAATCATTTGAAATATCAAAAACCTAAACAAAACCCACAGGAATCCGGTGTGTGGAGCATCTAACAAATCATACATATGGGCCCG
>CAODLS012390684.1:0-19023 GCA_948243855.1 Flueggea neowawraea | reverse complement strand
CGCATTAATGTATATGTATAATGACATAAAGCATGCATGGCAAATTTGCAACCCCAACAGGTCTTTCACCTACTACCCAATTCTTCTGCTTGATTTGATCTGACAAGAACAGCCAACTAAAGCTTGTTTCTATGCAAATGTTTCTCTCTACCTGCATCCATCTCGGACCCTTTTAGCAACCACTGATTTCCAACTCATTAAACAGTCCTGACAAAAAGATCCCCATTCCCTTTCTCCATGGGGTTCTTATCTCTCCTATTAAAGTCCCATTGCCCCTAAGTAGCTAAATCTACCTTTATATCTTCTCCTATGACAGTCAAAGCCTTCTAATACCAAGTTCTTCGCCGAAAGACCAAAATGAGGGTAAGTTCATACACTTAAGGATAGCACAAATATTAATATTATTTCAACTTTCATCTTAACACCACTTTTGTTGTTGCAGTTACTAGGTTGGATGAACCATAAATTATGGCAAAGTAGTGTGGAGCCATTCAAAGAATTTACGAAAGGTAACTCAACTCCCAAACTCAAAATCCATAATAGCTGCGCATACAAATGCATGCACTACATAGATATGATCAAATAATTAGGTTAAACCGATGATCACAATCAATTTACTCAGCACAGTGTCTAAATACCATTGTTATATGCGGTTTCACCTTCTGAAAATGTAACTGTCTGATCCTGACTACCAAACACAAGTAGTTTGAGATAAATTATTAAGTATTCCTAACACCATGCATCACCACTATTTGCTAAGATCACCACATAGACAATCTCAATCTAAAAATAATATTTTCCTGAAAATGTATTCTGGCATACCTGTTTGAGTTTTCAAAACCAGAGAGAGGGAGGGAGTGAGGGAGGAGGAGAAAAGAAAAGAGAAGAGAATAAACCAGCAGCTTAGTGCAAGAATAGAAGATCACCTCACCAGTTCAGGTTTTAGAACTGCAGTTGACACCACACACCTTTACGCTCTACTTGTTTTATAAATCTCTCATGAAGTAGTTTAAAATAGGCAGCGCCAGTGTTATCATTGCAGTTACCTTGTAGGCTGCAATGAGAACAGCGTGAAGAAGAGTGGGGTTATCATATGTCTAAACTCTAGTGGTCATGAAACCAAAAGTAACTCATCGACTTAACATTAAATTGATGCACATTCCCCTTTGCATCATGCAGAACAAGTGAAAAAAAGTTAAATAACACATAATGTTTAGATGCCAAAACAAAAAAGTTTCCTTCCATTATGTCCTGATTTTTTCTGAACATTCTATTTTCAGGGAACTATTGTACCTGTCTCACAGCACAGTCACCCACTGATGACCAAGTCACTCAGGCAAAGACAAACTTTGGATCCAGATATGGATCAGGACTCTTAAAACAGTCAAACGAGGAATGCCAAAACACATTTTGCGAAACTGGAGTCGAAGAAGCAAATAAGAACTACAACAATGAAACATCTTATGTGAAGTCTGAAATTTTCCATGGCTTTCTTGCCATTGGAACTCTTGGTTCAGAACCAAACATCAATGAACCTGCAACACCAACATTTCCCATGTCGTTGGAGAACATCACAGATCATAAAGAAAAGGTAGCACAGTATGACTTGAAGCTAATCAATGATGAACTAGAAAAATTTTTTGAAGCTGAGGCAGAAGAAGAAGGTTGCAACGAATCACCGGGAAGGAGCAGTTATGTTAGCACTATTACTCTCAGTGACATGCAAAAGGAAGGAACTGATGCTGACGATTATGGAAAGACAGTGGTGTGCCCACTCCAAGGATATTTATTTGGGTCATCAATTGGACTGTCTGAAACAACCACCAAAGCAACAAAGGAAAAAGCATCGCTTGGAGAGCTTTTTCGTCGGACAAAAATTATAGATCAAAATTCCACAGAGAACAAGGAGAAAGGGGAGATGCAAGCCAAGGGAGAACATAAATCTGCCAAATACCTCATCAAAAAGATTCTGAAAAAGTTTCATGCTTCTCCAGGAAATCCTATCTCTTCTGGTGATGAGACTGCTAGTTCTTTCTCAACCAAGAAAAAACTTAACAAGGTGCACCTTCAGCCCACTATTTTTTTTTTAAGAACAGAGAGTAGGATTGTAGGACATGAGAAATATATCAATAATTCTACTTCTAAACATCATGAACTATGCAGATAATTGATATATTTGTAGTTACATAAGTAAACTTACAAAGTTCAGGATCCTTAAGGTGGTTTTGGCCAAAGTAGGATGCTCATAGTTTTGGAAGAACATTGTAATAACTGATAACATCAAGGTCAAACAACTGTTCCAAATGGATCTTCTAGTGTGAAATTCATCAACAGTTCAGAAAAATAGAAAAACATATTGCTAAAATCATCTAACCTATCTTATCTTAATTTGATATCATCAATGCCCCATTTGTAGAGTGGAAATATTACAGCATCTAATAAGGTGATAACATTCTTTTATATTTTCAATGAGGTTTGATTGGAAAATTAATGTATAAGCATATAGAAACTGTAAAATGATGCAGGACTCTGAAGTGCCTAAGGGTATTTATGTAGCATACCGTAATCATGGGCTAAGTGATAATTGAGTTCTTATTTCTCAGAGATTTATATGCAGGTCCTTAAAATGTTCCATAGAAAAGTACATCCTGAAAAAGCTATAGTTGAAAAAGATGCGGCCAAATCCCATGAAGAGAAGATAATGAAGACTCTCTATCATGATGGCTATCATGCAGACACCATGTACCAGGGCAACAGCAACATGAAGTTTCCTCCGGGATCTAAGCCAGTGGAAGGAATAGAGTGCTATAAGAACAACGGAAAAAAGAGAGAATATGGTTTCAGTGGCAATCACTCAAGCAAAAATAAGGAATACTGGATCAAAACAGACTCGGAATGTAAGTAATGACATGTCTTGGTTACTGAGCCTCCATTGTGTTTTCCATTAACATCTATCTTCATTCTAAAGATGCATTTAACATTCTGAAAATGAAAGATAACTTAGAGAGGCATAATCTTCTTATATATTGATCAATAAAGCTATATGAACATTTAAATTTTATCTCTTTATTATGTCTCCAATTTTATCAAAAATTATGAAATAATAACAACAATATTCCACGCTACTATTAATTTTTTTATCCGCTAAATCATTTAATTCGTTTCAACTTCGTTTTTTTTTCTTTTTTGCACAAAAGTGTTGTTGATAGAGATCAATTGATGTCAAAAACATCTTTTTATCCAATCTAACATAATTCTCTAAACTAAGTAGTCCTAGAAAAGGTTACTGTATAAAAAGTATTATTGTTGCTTTTATAGTATTCATTGTATATACATATATCTGACCTTTTCCTAATATTGGCATTGCAGATTTGGTGCTGGAGCTGTAACAAAGTAGCTAAATTGTATTCGACACTACAGTGCTTGAATATATATTTTGTGTTCTTATGTATTTGTGAGTGATTGAGCGATTAAGAACTTAAAAGTACAAGGGATCCATCTCATCTGCTGTGTAATAATAAATCTATGGGCAGTAGGTGCCTTGAACCCTTCCTAATTAGTAAGTGTGGTTTGCGTTATATGCATGTACATTCTGAATTCCTAAGAATATCCACTTTCTCATGAAGAATTTGATGCTATCATCCAGCAAAGAAACTAACAATATAATTGAAGCTTCAAATACATGTTCTCAACTTGATAAATTGGTCTAACTGCAGCTCTATATTTGAAATCAGGTAATACAAGATGTTACCACCAGCAGGCTACAACCACCCCTTCCTTTTTAAAGATTAAATTGGCTAGCTAATGGAAATCCCAAGTAATAGTTGGGATTACTGTAATCAGAACCCATGTATTTTTTGTTAGTATTTTTGTAATTCCATAAGAAGTAAATATGCCAGATTGATAATGAACCTTGACATGTCACTGTATTGAGAAAATTAAACGAAATGATCTTTTCTCTTTCCTTCTTTTTCCATCTTAAATGTGGGAAGATGTGTAAATTAGGAGAAGCTCATTAAATAATTTATCTTTGTAATATATCTTATAAATTGCTTTAGGATAAGAAAACTGAATTTATTTCTGAAACTAACACCAAGCAGCTGTTGCTGCTATATATAGAGATTCCTCGACACATTTTTCAGCGTGAAGAATCCTGCAGCACCAATTGCTGCAGGATGCTTGGCACCAATATTTTAACAAAACTTGCCACAAATTATGACTGGATATGAAATAGTTGAATCAAATCAGAATATGATACAGAAAGCAGAGGGCTAAGAATGAGCATAGATCACATATAAATGGGTAATAGAGGTGGAAGCATGAGAACCAAACCTCATACAATCATGTGCAGATATTTTAGAACATGTTAGTTCTTACATCATAATGGGAGCACCTCTTCCCTCAAAAATCCACCCATTTCCATCCTCGAAGAATGATCAACTAATTCTGATAGTTCTCTGAAAAGGACAAGTTCCAAAGTTAAAGCTGTGCACCATGCATGAGTTGTTGTTAATGAGAAAAGAGATGGAAAAAAAAGTGGAATAGATTTCCAATATGATAAGGTTAAAAGCATTAAATAGAGCAGCAGTCAAATAAAGCAAGTGGCATAGAATTGGTTGAAAGAAGCAATTTCATCTTTGGAACAACAGAATGCAGATGATTTGGCTTCATGCTCAACCATTGCTTCAAAAATTGTCACAAAAAGAAATACATAGACTAATAAATGTTCAAGGGCATTTCTCTCAATCAATTATTGTCAGAGATATACCAATTAGAGAAACCATCGTTTTCTTTTGATAAAAAGATTTGCCTCCTTTACCTATAAACTAATTAAAACCATCATTTTCTTTTGTATGTATGCAGAAAGTTCCATGTAGTTATTTCGAACACAGGTGCCATCTAGTTATTTTATAGGCAAGTAATTGAGAAAAGACTACATACATACACAATATTTACCTACATTGAATTATAGACACATTCATAAGAGAAGACATATGTCTCTTTTTTTAATTCTGTAGTTACAAAATTCCAGTTGCCAGGACCTTGGACCATGATGTACCACATGCTGTGGTTAAGTGCAATAAGAGGAGGATAAGAAGCAAATATCGAATAGATAAAACCATCCAGTTTTCCAAGGCACATTTGTATGCCTCTCATACGATTACCCAAGTCCTTATTTGTCAAAAATTCAAACTGAAATAACTGACTAGACAGATTATAATGACAATTCACCAAAAAGCTACAACAGCATATTGCACACGGAACAAAAAAACTAGGAGAGTGACTTAAAAGCACAAAGATGCAATTGAAATTTTTAAAAAACAACTAAAGAGACTTACAAAAGGTCTTGACTGACAACAAGGATGGTTAATTCTTTCTTCAGATGCCTTAAAAGCTTTACAACATCTGCACGTGCCTTCCAATCTGATGATTATGGCAGTATTCACAATGAATAGAGGCATTTAGTAACAAGTATTAAGAAACAGAAGGAGATATAAACATACATACAGCACTTCTGATTAGGTAATAACAAATGAAGCAGCCAACCACTTGCATGATTATCTAAGAAAGCACAGTAATTGATAAACTTTTGCTACCAATCATCGGATAAGCGTCTATTCTAAAACTTGCAGGTCACATGATCAACTTAATGTAAAAGGTAAGTTTCTGGGTAGAAGATTCCTGAAATGACACAACCAGCTACCTCCCTGGTGGCAAGGTGGTATCTTTCCAGTTGTGTCATTTTCGAATGGGAATTCAAGAGCCCAAAACTAGGAGAATTTCATGACAGGACGATTGTTCGTCTCTAACTTCTCAAGAATCCTACATTCCTAAACCACAAGTAACTAAAACAGCACATACCAAGGCCAGCAAGAGGTTCATCCAGTATCAACAGATCTGGAGCTTGTACCTGAAGATCAATTTGATGGATCACATTAGAACCACGATGAACACTTACTACTAATTATATGCATTTTTACAGCATAGATTAATCAGTTTTCTCACCAATTGGATTGTTAAGGCAAGCCTACGCTTGTAACCACCACTTAGGGAGTGAATATCTTTATCTAAGGCAATTCCATTCAATCCAACCTAAGATTTCCAAGTAAAATGATCGGCTTATACATGTAATGAATATAACCAAAACAAGGGGATGTAGAAGAGGATAATGGGGGTAAAAATAAAATAAAAAAAAAAGGTGTACCCAATTAATAGCTTTCTGAAGACTCAGAGCAAGATGCTCCTTCAATTGAAGGCTACCCTTTTGCCTTGACCATCCAAATAACACTTCATCAAGCACAGTGTCGGCCACAAAATACCTATCTAGCAATACAAGCAAATCCTTCAGAAAATTTTGAATAGTTTCAAACAACATTTTGCTACAAGACATGTACTATGGTTCCCATGACTCAAAAAATGATGCCTCTATTATTACAAAACAAAATACTGGAAAAAACAACTAAAAAATGTTTTAAATTCCACTCATGCATACATGGGTCATGTCTTATAGTATTTTCCTATCATTTATAGATTTACGCTACCATACAACAACAGCCACAAGAAATATGACAAAAGCATAATTAATAATATCTTAACAGTCTGTAATGATGGAATATTATATTCCCATATGAGCTGACCGAGAATTTTCATAATACTTGATCCAAAATACTACTTTGTCTAGAACATATAGAACATATTCATGATTATATGAGAACTAAAATTCGGTGATATGTAGAAACCTTTAAGCTAAAGGTATTCAGACCAAAAATTTCAACCTCCAAAGAAATTTTAGATGAAATCAAAAAAATAACCAGATGACAAAGGTCATGGGACATATTTCCTATAATATCCACCTAAAACTTCCATGCCAAAACCAATAATATAATCATATCAAAGAAACAATCACCAACTATTAAGGTTACCTCTCAGGAAACTGAAAGACAATACCAACTCTTTCTGGAAGTAATGGTTCAGGAGACTGACTTGGGTTGCCACCATGGTCATATCTTTGGATGCAAATGGAACCCGAAGTCGGTTTGTTAAGCCCCGTAAGAAGCTGCCAACAGAAAATACGTCCCTGTTTAGTTTAGTTTAGATAATTTTCTGAAAATTTGAAAAACAGAAAGAAAAAAAAAAGCCTAAAAAACCAAAATGAGTTTTCTATTTGTTTTCAATGAAAAACAAGCTTTTCCAAATGTGTTCACAATGATATGAACAATTGTGTTCCAAATTAAAAAACTTGTTTGCAGATTTCACAAATAAACAAATTTTCAAGTGTTTTTCAGAAAACAGAAACTGAACCGAAAGAACACAAAATAGAAAACAGAAACTGTTTTCCAAACTAAACAAGCCCTAAACTTCCCTCGACAAAGCCAAAGTTCATCCTGATCAAATTTTACTAAACAATCCTCATGAACAACATACCTGCAACAGAGTAGTCTTTCCACTCCCACTCTGTCCAAAAACCAATCCGAAGCTACACCAGACCAAAGCAATCAACTCAACCAATGCACACATTCAGGCATTCACAAACATTCAAACACTCAACCCCAAATCACAAAACTCAAAACCAAACTTACCTTCTCTCCGGAAGCGAAAAACTGACTCCATTTAAAAGATTAAGCTCAGTTCCCAGAGGTCTATACCACACATCCCTAACCTAAGCCCAAAAAAACAACACAGTTTCAATCCTCAGTAAACTCTAATTACACGTAAAACATCAAAATTAAACTAACTATACTTACTTCGAAGGGCGAGTAATCACATTTGACGATCGGAAACCGCTGAGACCGTTCGAAAACCAGTTTTCTGTGAAGATAAAAAAAAAAATTGATTAAAATTAATAGCGATAATTGGTTAGATAATTAGCTAGTAATGCACTTCGTGCGTGGTGAAATTGTACTCACCTGAAGCGTGGCTTGAGTGAGATTGACGGTGGTAGCGATCGAAGAGCTCCGCCGCTTGATATTGAAGAGACCACCGGTGAAGTGGAGGCTGACGCCATGTCCCGGCGGGAGATTAGTGTCGTGATGAATTAGTTGTGGTTGGAGACGTAAACGCCAAGTCGTTTTGAGGTCTCGCGGCTGGTTTAGTTTCACATGAGGCTTGGGTATAGGCCTCTGACGAGAGATGTAACAATTTCCGGCCAACCCATCTGTAGTAGAACCTCCTCAACAATCAGCAAATTTGGCATTTGCCCTTTGTAAAAAGAGAAAATTTCTTTTCCAACCTCAAACTATTTTTTAATCCATATTTTGGGCCTCAGGCTATTTGAAGGAAAGCATTTTTACTTATTGGATATTAGTCCATTAAATTGATAAAATCTGCACACATGAAGGGAACAAATTGACTGTCCCAAATCAACTTATTGAATATCTCATCAGATCCTGCTCTTTGAATGAATGAATTTGCCAAAAACAAGAATAAATGAGGAAAGAACGAACCACAGGAAGGAAGTCACGCCATTATTTTCCGTTGAGTGGACTTCGAGACTCAATTGTTCACTTCGAGCGGCGGAGGCGAGAGATGAAGAAGAATGACTGAAAAGTGAACGACTAAGGTTATGCATCTCAACTTTTTCTCTTCTTTTTATATGGTGCTTTCAGCTTTAACACGTGGACACATCACAAGGATCACTTTAGGTAAAAACAAAATGGATGAAAGTCCCTAGTTTTACGTCAAACTCCCTAGTTTTGACACTATATTTAACAAATTAATAATATGTACAATAATTTATTAAACAAATAAAAATTTAAATATATTTTAAATAAAATTTAATTTATAATATTAAATATTTTTATGTATAAATTATATAATTAAATTTTAAATATTAATTGAAAATTTTTAATGGTTAACAATGTTAGTTTAGGAATTAAGAGTTGAAGTTTAGGATATGAGATTTATAATATAAGGTTTAGAGTATAGTTTATACATGTTATTTTAAATTTTTAACAAATGTTCAAAAAATAATACAATTAGCGTAAAAATTAATTACTAATGTTTGAGAAACAATATGTACTAGTTTGGGGTTGGAGTATAAGATTTAGGATATAGTGTATAGATGTTACTTAAAGTCTTTAACTAAAGTTCAACAAAATAATATCATTTAGTGTATAGATTACTTTAACTAATATTCAAAATTATATTGTTTTGGAAAAATAATAATATTTATTTGGTTTACTTGAACTTATTAAGTTGTTAAAATTTTAATTATAAGTCGTAAATGAGTTATAAATAGTTTAATAGAACTAATTTAGTAGACTAACATATGGGACATGGTGTATGATATTATTATCGAATTAATAAAAGTTTAGTATGAAGTTTTTAATCATTAAAAATAAAATAAAAGGTTTATGTATACTAACAGAGTATTGCATATATATATATATATATAATTTTCGATACTAATTTTAGTTCTTCAGTTTGGGATAGTTTTTAGTACGAGTATTGTCTAAGATCTAAAACAATCCTAAATAAAAATTTTGGGACATTTTTTTCGAAGAAAGTCAAAAATTAATGATTTTTTTGATTCAAATATTTGATTCGGTTCGAAAATCTCCGAAACTCGTGAATAACTCTAGTCACAAATCATATTTAATTGGGCTGGAATCTACATACTTTGCCCTCAACTCACAACTCAAGCCCACCAGAATCAATTGATGGCGTTAACTTTAATCTCCCTAATGGATGGATAAAAATTATGGGAAGTTGAATGCTTGAGAACGAAGGGATTTTAATGGAATGAGGAATGATATGCTAAATAAAGGTGAGGAAAAATAATTTAATCTCTTCTTAAATGAAAAAAATATGGAAAGAAAATGAAGGGGACATATTTTAACTTTGTTTGGTTAGAGCTAGATAACATTTTTATGAAAATAAATAGAACTATAAATTATATAGATTGAAGATGCACATTTTTCTCCAATGCTACTCTTTGATTTAACACTTTATTTGTAGACAACAAAATGCCATTGGAGACGGACGAATCTAGAAACATCTTTCAACGGGGCAAATTATAAATATAAAAAAAATTATAATCGTAATTTTAGAGCATATATTTATATAAAATTATAAATATTGTAACAGGTTTTTATTTATGATAAGCTATATTGATTTTTCTAATGTATAAAAATAAATTATTATTTAAAATACCAGTACGATGGTAGTCTAATAGTTTAGAGTTGCCCCTAATGCTAAGAGTTGCCCCTAATGTTTTTAATAAATTTTAAATCTACATTATAAGTATCAAATTAATAAAACATTTTCAGATGAATCGTTTTTTCTTGTAAAAACTTTAAAGGAATCAATAAAATTTAAACATTCTTTTATTTATATTTCAAATTTTTATAGAATAAAAATTGATCAAATAAATTTTTCATTTCTACAATAAATAAGGGTAAAAATATTATGTAGAAACTAAATAATACTTAATTTCTTGATTTTTTTTAAAATTTCTCTATTTTTGGAGGCAACATTCGAATTTTTTAACGTAGTGGTGGACTATTGCTAATACTTATAGTTAATTCATTTGGGTGGGGACAAGGGAGGCAAGGCAAGTGCCCACGTTGTCCCAACTCTAAATTCGTCCCTAGTTAATGGGGGTAGAGATGAATAATTAAGTGAATGAAGAACAATAATAAAATATATAAAAAAAGAGTAAACTTTATTAATAACAACTTAAGTAGAAATTTATTTTGACTAGGTACGTATGGATGTTCTTTATTTCATTTTTTGAGATAAACAATGAAATAAAAAGTGGATTGAAATTGGATTTTGGATTATTACTCTTTATAATAAAGGGGATTGTGAATATAAAGAGAGCATTGGACTTATTGTTACACTAGAAAGATAGATGATGAAAGATAATTTATAATCACTAACTTTTTGTGTACGTACATTACACGTTATTGAAATCTTTTTATCTATGATTTAATTATTTTTTATTATAAATATACACTTTTAAATTTTGTAGTCAATTTTTATCGCATAAAATAAGAAAAAAATAAAATTATGTAATGAAAAGCTTAATCAAATATGCTTAGTTTTTATAACTTGAATATGTTTTTTAATATGTTACATGTATGCACAATCCTTAAGTACAAAATGAAATATAACCACTAGTCACTGAAAATTGAATTCAATTTGGATAAGAATCCATATTTGCACTTCAAAATAATTGTGACATTTTAATGTTCCCGTCTCATCTCAAACACAAAATTGATAACTACCAATTAGAAAGTACTCATAAAAAAAATTGTAATTCACTTCTCAATTAAGGATAATTAAAGAAGTCAAAAGTTTGTATATTATTCTTTTTTTATAGTTGTAAGTTCTGAATGTACTAAATATTGATATTGAATTTTAAAATGAACAAAAAAATTAGAAATTGCTATAGTTTATATTAAAAAATGAACACAGTACATTCTGATAGTATAGGAAGTGTATGAGCAATAGGTTGATATACAAAAAGAATAATTTTAAATTTATTTGTAAGTGTACTATTACGTATTATATATATATACACAGAGACAAAATATGTGATAGTGTTATACCAATATATTAACAAAGAATCTGATTGGTGTCGGTTACACCAATATTTAGCTAATAAAGATACATAATTTTGGTTTTAGATGTTGTTAAACACAAATAGAGATAAATACTTATCTGAATAATTTTAAATTTATTCGTAAGTGTAGCAGTACATGGAAGTAGAATTCTATCTAAATTGTTGATAATTTAAAATAAAATAAAATACACAAATATTCTTTTATTAAAAAAATATTTTTTAATTAATTATCCTTTCTTTAATTAATTATCCTTTTTTTTGTAGTTGATGATAAAGATTTAAATGTCATGTCATCCAATAATTATAGTAATTTAGAATTAAAAAGAGAGATAAAAGTGTTCAAAAAAATTTTTCCTGCATCCTAACTTTTATAAGTGTTATAATCAAGTAGATAAGAATGCCCATACAAAAAAATAACAAAAAAAATTTATGTTTTCCAATATAACCACAATAAAATTAAAAAAATAAAATGAGATTATTGTTTCATTAAATTATTAATAGCCATCTGAAACGTATTACCCACCATAAGTAGCTCAAAATTGAAAATAAATACTAAAAAAACTCATTATTTTGATTATGAATACTAAACTAGTCACTACATCTTTTCATATATAGTTTGTCGGGCCACAAGCTATTCATATGACTAGCACTAAATAGAGTATGCAAAGGTTGGCTAATGAAGCAGTTCTTGTTCCACCTAAACATATGAAAAATGAATGGTGAAATCCATGACAGTTCTCGAGATTTGGTATATTGTTCATTCCGGTCTTTACTAGTTTTAAAATAGTCGATCTAATCCTTCCGTCTATTACCGTTAGTCAAATATAAATCTGACGTGGCACATGAGACCTACTAGTTTTAAAATTTAATGACAAAATTGTCCACCTTCTCTGCTCAATTATCTTCTCCCTCTCTCTGTCCTTTCTCTATTACTCTTCTTCCTCCACCTCTACACACCTAGTCACCACTACCCATTAAAAATCGGCACCACCGCTTCCAGCACCATTCTATTCATCATTTTACCACCACCACCACCACTCTCAAAACAAAAAATCAACCCAAAATTAAAACTCGTTTCTCCTCCAACTCAAAAAACCCTCACATCAATCAGATCTCTCTCGTCTCTCATCTCTCTCCAATCCTTCTTTTGTCTTTCTACCACCACCACCGTTCATCAAAACAACATTTGAGCCTAGACAAAAAAATTAAGAACAAAATGTTTAGCATCAAGATTGAACAAAACCAATTTGTCGTCTCACTTCCCATCGCCACCATTGTCAAATCAAACCCAGAAAACTCAAACACATATGTCTTTCTCATAGTCCAAGCCCAAAAGATCAAACACACAAATTAAAACAAAGTTCATCAATTCAAAAACAAAAATCGCAATTCACAACAAATTAAAACAGAGTTCCTCATCAATTCACAAAAAATTAAACAGAGGCCTCTTGTATTCTAAAAATTGAAAAACCCATATCAATAACCTACTCCACCATCTCCGATTTTATTTTATCTTGCTTTTGCAACGAAACTCGCAAGATAAAAAAAAAGAGAGAAAGTACAGAGACACGAGTTTGAGAGAGAGCAGAGAAGACAAAGGCGAGAAGTGAGTTTTTGGCGGTGAGATGATGGCGGCAAATGTGGTTGATGGAGAAGGAGTTGGGGATTTAAAACCTAGATCGGAGCAACGAGTGGAGGAGAAGGATGAAACTGCCACAGGAAAACGAGATTCAAGCCAACAAGAAGCGATCCGCTTCGCATTCGCATCTGCGAGATGTGATCTAGTTCTCGATTCATGGCGACTTAGTCGCGGTGGAGTAAGAGCAGCGATGGAGCAATAGAAAGAAAGAGAGAGGAAGAGAGGAGAGAGAGATGCAATCATACAGATGAGAATGAGAGAGAGGAAGAGAGGAGATGAAGAAGGAATGTGTGGGTTTGAGTTGAGTGTTTAGGGTTGGGTCAAGTTTTTGGTTTTAGCATTCATGAGAGAGGGTTGAGTAAAGTTTTTGGTTTTGGCATTATTTTTTCTATCTTCAAGTTATTGGTTCTTTGTTAGGAATTGGTGAATTTCAGGTTAATGAGAGAGAATTGGGTTGAAGGTGTTTAGGTTGGTTTGATTCAGTTTGGTTCAGTTTAGTTTAGAGTGAAGAAATATATTTTTAATTCAAAGGTAAATTTGACTTTTCGCTTTTTTTGTTAAATAAAACTCACAGAGTTAAGACCGAGTGACCGGAACGATTATTTTAAAACTATTAACGACCAAGATGAATAATATATCAAATCTCGAAATTCATCATAGATTTCGGCCAAAAATGAAAAAATAAAAGAGAAAATGACAGAATCGTTAGATGTGAACCTGAAAAGTCGGACATAATATTTAATCTAAATAACAAAAACACGCCTGTTGACCTCCGAGGCTCCGAACTAAGGATTGTACTTGCTATACTTTGTATTGACCTTTTTTGTGAAAAAAAAAAGTGGAGTTGAAAGTGATATCTTCTCGTACAAGTGGTCATTTGGGTTGTTAAATCATATAAAATTGCCCGTTTGTTATTCTCCCTTGTCTTCTTTCTATAAATCCTTTTTCTACTCCTATTGAATTGAAAAGGGGCTGCTATGGTAGATATAATATATGGTATTTTTAGAAAAGAATATAATATATATTATATAATTAATTTTATTAAAAAATATGTTATATATTTATTTTTTACTATTTATTTTTATCAATTATTAAATAATATTATATGCTATATAGTATATGTTATCATGTCAAACGTGTCCAACAAAATAGTTTACTAGAGAGAAAATAAATTGAAATCATGACAAATGGACCCTCCATGGGATCTCGGAAGTCTCTCTCTCAATTAGTCTATTTTGTATCTAGTATCACGACGAAATGTCCTGTAACCTGCAGCGATATTACTCGTTGAGAACGTGACCAAGGTTCGTATATAATTATATATTATCTTATGCTCTTCTTCTTATGACCACATAAAAAACTGCAAATGTGAATACCACGAATCCCGCATAAGTCAGTGATCTTTCTCTCCTTGTTTTCATATCCACTTTAATTAGGAAGCTTCCATCTAGTTTTAAGTCAAATAAAATCTAACCCTGTTGTTCTAATATTTCTTTAATCCCAGTCAACACGACTTTGGATCAATTACCTAATTCTATATTCTTGCATGTTCCAATCTGTTTGGTACAGAATTTTTATGGTTGCAACGAGAAAACGGGCTTTTTTGACCGACTGTGAAGCTTAATGCAGTGGGACAATTTCGAAGTCCGGTCAAGAACGAAAGAAAGAAAGAAGCAAGTAGTTTACAAGTAGAAAACCGGAAAGGAACTAGGTAAAATAACCAAACACTTCTTCGATTCAGCCACCAAAGTTTAAATTTCCGTGGAATTTTGAATGTTGTGTATAAAGCATGCAACGTTGATAGAGTTGTCCTGTTTATAAATTTTTGCAGTATGCAAAAATAAGGCTATACTGCTCATTTCTATCTTTAAAAAAAATAAAGAAAAGGGGACCAACTGATCCAACATTTTTGTTTTGTGCATTTTATAGGAATTCAAAGAGCAGCCGAGCCATCGGAAAAAATAATACTATTAATTAAGACTCATTTTTTTTTTAAAAAAAGGCAGTTACATTTTTTTTAAGTAATAAGTAAATACTTTAATATTAATCAATATTTTAATAAGTACAAAATCAATGAAGTTAGAAAAGATCATGTCTCATCAACCAAATATAAAATCAAACGTTTTTATTAAACAAAAAAAAACATTCGTAGAACTCTTACAATAGTAAAGAAATCAAAAAACTATCTAGAGTAAATTTTTGCATTGTTTTGTTAGTATTGCCCAAAAATTGCCATCATGACTCTTTAAAATACGCTAGTTCTGCATGCATTAAATTATGTATAAGAAAATATCAAATAATAAGGAACTTCATGAAAACATATGAATAAGACAAAACAGTTAGAAACAAAACACAAATAGAAGTGAATAAATAAATATCAGAGTAAAGAGAAACTGAAATAAGATAATGATAGAAAGCCAAAAAGAAGAGAGAGCACATCTCGTTAATGTACTTTAACCATAAAGAAATAATAACTCAACAAGAAAAGACAGAAATTATGGACAAGGTGGATATGAGACTTATTATTATAAAACTAAAAAAGGAGATCAAAAGGGTGAGGTGAGTATTGATTAACCATGCCCAGCTTGTGGTTGTGGAGAAAGGAGCAGCGATAAAGATGAATAAAAAATCAAAAGCACTTACTTTAGATTTGGGGGTTGAAGTAGATTTAGCGTCCAACTGAGGATAACTTTTTTTTTTGGACGATGAAATGAGGAGTTAGGAGTGACTAATAATAATATATTTTTGATGGATGTTATTATATAGATATTATTTTTTGTTATGGAATATTTTAGAGTCATAGTTGATATTTACAGCGGATTTGAGCTCGTACACTAATATGATCACCGTAGCATTGTAGTGAGACAAACTTTCGAGGAATTCCTTGCTCTAATGCACGACTTTTACCACTTAGAATTTGTGAGAGTTACCATCATCACGAGCTAAAAAAACGCTATGTTTTCGCTGGAGCCCCTGTTTCAAACCCTAGATCCCTTTCCGACTCTCCACCACGGCGTCGCCTTCCGGCGGGCAAACCGCCCTCCGGGGCCTCTCTCTTCTACTACAACTCATCAAGCTGCTTTTATCCCCCGGGATTCTGGTCCCCAAACGGCTGCGGGCCACAAACGTTCTCGTCGAGCTTCTACACCTGAAGACCGACCAAATGTGTTACTGAATCACGGTGAAAAGCAAGATGCTTCTGCCAAACCTTCTTTCAAGGACACTCTTCTTGGTACTCCATATGTTGGGGTCCAATTTGATCTAGCCGCCGAAGTCGACATTCTCATTCGTGATTTGTTGAAGCCCACCAAAAAATGGTTGAGGAAGATGATATTTGTCCCAGTATTAAGCTCACTAAAGAGCGTTATGTTGAACTTTTCCAGCCTTGGAAAAATGCTTTGGTGATTAAGCTCCTTCCGTATTCTCCATGAATGCTTGATGAATTTATAGAAACCTAAAGGCCTCATCATCTGGACAGATGTAGGAAATGATTTTTATGTGCTGTGATTTTCTAATCAATTGGACTATGAGAAGGTGCTTCTTGGGGGTCCCTGGTTGGTGTCAGATCATTACCTTACGGTCCAACGGTGGACTCCAACGTTTGATTGGGAGCATGAAATCACTAAGCGTGTGGCTATCTGGATTTGAATTTTTGACTTACCTCTTCTGTGTTTCAATAAGAGCTTCCTTACTGATATTGGCAATGCAATTGGTAAGACACTCCGCATAAATGAAACTACGTTTGTTGCCACAAGAGGTAAATTTGCTCGAATTAGTGTAGAAGTGGATTTAGACAAACCTCTTAAATCTAAATTTGAGTTGTGGGGAAGGATCTTTAGGGTGGAATATGAAGGTTTGCACCAAGTTTGCTTTACATGTGGCAAGTATGGTCATAAGCAGGAGCATTGCCCTTTAGATTCATCAGTTGTCTCCGCTGAGCAATAATCCACAATTGAGCAACCACATATAGTTCAATCAGAGGAGAATGCACGGCCTGAATTGTTGTCAGATTTTGGGCCTTGGATGCTAATGCAACGGAGACCTCGCCATAAGAAGGCTGAGACTTCAGTGGCTGGAAAACCCGAGAAGAGCCCTAGTGCTAACCATACTAGTGTGTCAAAAAGCTTGACTAAAATCTCTGATACTAGTCCTTTGAACTTGTCTTCAGGTTCGCGTTTCACTGCACTCTCGAATGCTGACACCCTTGAATACACCAACCAGGAAGATCAACGAATAAATCATCCTAATTCACACCAGGAGACAGAGGGATCTAATGCCCTTATGACTTCAGTTTTTATGGAAAATAAGGTGAATATTGTTGCTAAGTCGCAGGGTAAGGGCAAGAAGCCTGTGTTGGGCCAAAAATTTTCTCAGCTTAAATCTCAAAAGAATATAATCAGTAGTCCAACTCCTATGCAAGCGACCAGCTCAGCTGAAGCCCAAGTCCACCCAATCACTTTCTCGGCTCAGCCTGTGCCTTCTATTCCCTCTACAAAATTAATTTATGTTCATTCAGAGGCTTTTGTTCAGCTACCTCTTCAGTCACCTCCTCTAGTGATTCATCCCGCCACTGTTCCCACTTTTAATTGCTCGTCTGGGAACCTCACCTCTCCATCGGAACCAACTGATGAGACCATTACTAATTGCTAGTGAGTCAACATCATAATGGTGACTCAGGTCTGACCTGTAATGAGGAGGCTTCATCCTCCTAAAGACTAAGTTTCTCTTCCCATTGTTATTTTAATGATTTTATGTTGGAATGCAAGAGGTTATGTTAGTGTTGATTTTGTTGCTGTTTGTAGGAATATAATATCTACTTATCACCCTCGAGTTGTTATCATCTTAGAAACTTGGGTTAGTGGTCTGAGAGCTGAATGTATCATTAAGAATCTTGGTTTTCATTATCATATTCGTCAGGATGCAGAAGGCTGAAATCCCAATATGGCAATCTAAGAGGGGGGTGAATTTGATTTCTTGCTAAAAATAATATCTTGAAAAACTTTTGAAAATATTTTTCAAATTAAAATAGTAGCTAAATCCAAAATACTATCACTTAATAAAGAACAAAAATTAAGGCGTAAAAGGATAGAGAAACAAAGCCCAATATTTATAGTGGTTCGGTCCTCTTTGACCTACATCCACTCTTCTAGTTCACTAGAGAGTTTGAATCCACTATTCTTTCTCACTTTCGGGTGAAGATAAAACCGTTTACACTCTCTTATTTTTAAGGATCACAAGACAACCTTTTACACCTTGCTTTTTGCTGGTCAAAACAAGAAAACCACACTCCTTTGTTTTTTCAAGGTAACAAACAAGGCAAACCTATTCTTTTCTCAAGGTTTACAAACAAAGCTCGAGTACAATACTATTCTCAACTAAATGACAGTGTTATTCAACCAACTCAATGATACGATAGCAAATCTACAGATTAGTTGGTATATAAGTATTCAAGAACAAAGTAAGAATGCAATGGGAAGATTTTCAAAACTTTTAGGCACTCTCTAAGATTGTTCTTATTACCTTATGACTTGAAATGTCTATTTATAGGCATTCCTAAAAAAACTAGTCGTTGTGGATACCAAAACAGCCGTTGTAAGAAATGCAAAACTGATGAGATTAATGACGTCAGTCCTTGCTGTGTGCGTACCATGTGTACTGTGTATGTAGTTCATGGTTTTATCAGAGTGTTACGTGCAGCGACATTCCTTCTGTGTTCATAGCCTGATTTCCAGTACCCACTGTTTTAGATCAAGAAGTAACTACGTGCTTAGTACTTTTATCTGTGTACGCAGAGCTTGAATGTTGTGTGTGCTGTACT
>CAODLS012390405.1:0-10928 GCA_948243855.1 Flueggea neowawraea | reverse complement strand
TCACAATGATATGTTATTTTTCTTACAGAACTTCCTCCACGTCCGTTGCTCGAGAGGCTTGCAAGGGAGCTTCGCAGTCGGCTGGTAACATATTCTTCTGTTCTTTTCACGCTTTCTTGATTTTTTTTTCTCCATTTTATTCGAGATTTGCTGGTAGTTTTGTTTTTATAGGGCCTGCAATTGTTCAACATAGATATGATTCGAGAAGATGGGACCAAAGATGTTTACTATGTCATTGACGTCAACTACTTTCTAGGTAAGTGCATAAAGACTTCCCAGGTAGAAACTTCTAGAAAATTAAACTTGTGAAATTTGAACCTACTTCTGAAGATGGAAAATGCTTTCTATATAATTCGGAAAGACTTAGTTTCTTTTACACGTTTATCCACTGGTGTTGAATGAATTGGCAGCAACTACTTGAGTGATGCAGTTGCTGAAAGACATTTTAAATGTTAAAAATGTGGTTAAGAAGGTTTTAAATTAATTTCAGGGTACGGGAAAATGCCAGATTATGAGTACATTTTCAGCGATTTTCTGCTGAGCCTGACACAAAGCAAGCAGAAGAAGAGGATGATAACATAACCATGAAGATGCATCTACTTTGTACGCAATGGTCCTTGCAGGCCTGAAACTGAAGATGATACGGTCAATTTAGTTTAGTGTCTAATTACTGAATGGTATGAAATGCCCTTTGCTCAAGCCCTCCACAGCGCAATTTCAGCTGTTATATCTGATATTTTGTACTGTTTCTAGGCAAAATGAGCAAAAATGGCAGGTGCATGTCCAGAGAAACACCATTTGAGATATAACACCACTTCTCGACTTGTATGAGCCATTGATTCAGTCTAACTTCTGGTCAAGCTCTCAACTCCATCTGTGTTTCTGATGCAAAATGTATAATCTGCTGAATTCAATAATTCTTGAATTAGTAGAGCTGCAATCTTTTTTTGGTGCTTAAGCTTTTATTCTTCTAATTTTTGTTTTTCATTCCATCTTTTTTTCATATGATATTTCAAGATTATTGATTTTCTGCAATCTGCAAGAGAATTTGCATGTCATTTAAGTTCTAAAGGGAGTGACCTGTGAATAGCATTGGGAATGAGCCATGACAGATATTGCATTTTTTTTTCACTTCCAAGTAAAACTTTCTAGTATATTCAAATGATACTTTTAAGAAACTGAATTAACTAGCAAAAAAATGACTGTTGAAACGTACAAGGGAGAGCCAATTTTTAAAACGATGATAACTGTATACATCAATGTCTCACATTAATTTTTGTGAACTGAAATGTCTTTAAATTAATGAACATTCTTATCGAACAAGTGAAATTATATTTTGCTTATAAATTTTTTGGTTCATAAGTTCGTGAAGCCCAATTGCTTGATACTATGTTTTCAAAGGATAACTATAGTCTTAGTAAATTGACAGGCTTTTAACTCATTAGTATCGGAGTTTATTCAAGAATTTGACTAGTAGAGGGAGTCAATAGGAATGGCTTGTCAGAAAAAAATATAGAAAGTGAATCGAAGAATTTCTCTGCTTCAATATATGGGTTATGTTTTACGCTTCTTATTCAAACCCTCAAGAGTCAAGCCATACAAAGCATAACATGATTTTGGAGACAAAAGAACTCATAGATATGGGCTCTATAACAATAACAGATTACATAATTCTCAGAATTCCGATGCAATATGACGATGACAAAATTATCATAATAATGATGTGTAATTCAAAAGATATATCATTACATGCTCTAAAGAACAAGCAATCCCATTTTCATTTTGCAAATACTGATGAAAGATTTGTATCATTACATATCATCAAGGAAAAATATGCCTCTCAAACAAGAAAAGAGTTGCGGATTGACTGATAAACCTACTACTTATCATAAGCAGCTATATTCTGTGGTTCACATTCAGGACTAAAGAGGCGTACGAGCAAGGCAGTAGACGAACTCACAGTAACAGCTCCACAGGCAGCCCATCTTAGACTCCTCGGAACAGTGATTCTAGGGCCTGCATGTGAATTCAATCACTTATTTGAATTCAGTTTGATGGGTTCTAATGGCCGAAATCTGCAGTATACAGTTCTTAGTTCTATTAAAAACAAAGCATTGCGATTGACAAAAGTATCATCGTAACACATTGAATAGACTAAACATACAATAATGTAGTCTACAAAGAACCCAGAACCCGAGTGCTCCTCCGACTGTGAAAATCCCAGCAGTCTGCCTCATCAGCCTCGAGCACGGCTTACAGTCTGGCCTCATCAGGTCCCCCTCCGAGAACCCGAACATACGCCTCAGAGCCATCACTGTTCGAAACCGGTTTTGCATGGAAAAAAAAAACTTACTGAAGAAAATTAAAACTAAACATGCAAAATCCTATAGTTTGAATTTAAACTTATTTCTGACATCAATTTTTTTACCCACTAAGCTAAATTGGCAACGTATAAACTGTAAATAAAGGAGTGTAAACGAACCGAGCTGATCTTTGGAATTTCAGGCTCGGATCCTGTAATTTTTAACGAGCTCAAGCTCGAGCCTGGCTTCGAGCCTCTTTTTTGTGTCCAAGCTCAGCTCGAATTAGGACAGGGGATGTTCACGAGCAGCTCAAACTTGGCTTGTGAAAAGCTCGTTCGAGCTTGTAATCGAGCTCGGCTCGTGAAAAGATCAAATTGGGCTTGTATGTCGAGCTTATTGCAGGTTCGTTTACGAACTCGTTTGAAATTGTAAAAACTAGCACAAACAATGAAATTTACATTAATTTCCAATTGATTAACATAATAAAACATTAACGTACAACATAAAAATTTCTAGAATCAGTAACAACTAACAAACAATCCTTAAATCAGTAACAAGCAAGTCTCATGAATACGATAATTAATACAAAATAGTCTGAATCCATTTTCTCAACAGTTTCCCACTGTAGCATTGTTTTACATATTGAAAACGAAACTTACCAAGCGCTGAGAGAGAGAGAGAGAGAGAGAGAGAGAGATTGAGAACCGAAATAGAAACTGAAATTTGAGAGGGTTTCTTAGAGAAATGCAATCTGCCACCAAAATCGAGAGGGTTTCTTAGCAAAAAGAAAATGGAGAGTTGAGAGGACAGACGGTGAAGAGGGGCGGCAGAGAAGGACGGTGAAGAGGGGCGGCGGCGGAGATGGATGTGAGCAGGTAGAATTGTGACTCTGTGTTTGAGAGAGAGAGAGGAGTACTGAGGTGGGTTTGTTTTTTCCGTTTGTGGCCTGTGGGTTTGGAGTGACGTCGCTTTGTTTTATTTTATTCAGCTAGTATGCTTATCCCAACAAACTCCTTATACTTTTTTAAAAATATAATATTTTATCTCATTATTTATTTTAAATTTTAAAATTAATTCAATTTTTACTACAATTTAACATATTTTTTAAATATTTTATTAATAAAATAACTAATAATTTTAATAAATTTATAATTTTTTTTTTAATTTAAAAAATTATTATACACTATTTAATACTATTAATCTACTTTATCAATAAAATATTCACTTTTTAATATTTTTTCTCTCTAATATACAAATTTTTTAAAAAATTAATACACAAATAAAAATAAAATAATATATTTTGACTCTCTACTTTAATGAGACCGTTGGTGATGCTTTAAGTCAAGACTACATAATTTTGGTTGAAACTAACAAATTAACAATATGTATAATATTTTGTTAAATGAACAAAAAATTTAATATATATAAATCAAAATGTAGTTTATAATATTAAATATTATTATGTATAAGTTGTATAATTATATTTTAATATTAATTGAAAGATTTAAGTTGTTAAGAATACTAGTTTAACAATTAGAATTTGGGGTTTCAGGTATAAGATTTAGAGTATAGTTTATAGATGTTACTTCAAGTTTTTAATTAATGTTCTATAAACAATAGTATTCAGTGTAAAAGTTAATTACTAATGTTCGAGAAATAATAACATTTAATATATTATGTACGAGTTTGAGAGTTGAGGTTTAGGATATAATATTTAGGGTATAATATATAGATATTATTTCAAATATTTAACTAATGTTCAATAAAACAATATGAATTTGTGTATAGATTACTTTAAGTAATATTTGAAGTTACATCGTTTTGAATACACAATAAAACTTACATGGTTTACTTGAACTTACTAAGTTGTTAAAGTTAAATCATAAGTGGTAAGTGAGTTATAAGAAGTTTAATAGAATTAATTTAGTAAATTAGCATATAGTACATGGTGTATGATGCTATCATGGAATTACTATAAGTTAACTGTATGAGTTCATAAAAAATTTAGTCTCATATTTGAGTTTTTTTTAGCTTAAAATCAAGCCTACAAAGAGGCTACTATCGAGCCTATTATTCGAACACGTTCACAAGCCTATAAATGGATTGTTCACGAATCTATTATCGAGTATGTTAATGACCCTGATCATGAACACACATGTCACGACTCGTTTTCGGACTATGACCGACATACAAGACGAACTAAACAGGAAGCCCGACCCATTTCGCACAAGTCTCGAAGATTTAGACATTCTACCCAACTTATTTATTTATTAGCCAATTATTAATAGAGGGTATAAAATGTAAAACTTTTATCAACAAAATATAATAAATGTAAATAAGTAAAATAAACATTTTAATAACAAAATATTACTAAATCATAATATAACATAATATATCAAAATACAAGTAAAATATTTATCAATAAAATTCAAAAGTCAAAATGCGAAAACGTGCCCAGTAACCCAACGAACCCGGTGTGGAATTCTAATGCCAAAAACAAAAGTAGAGCTCAAACAAAAGGACACTCACTGCTAGCAAGAGTGACTCACTAAGATCGAGGTGTCGGATGGTTGCTGAGCATTAAAAGTATACCTAAAAAATATTAAAGGGAAGTGGTGAGAAAACTCAGTGAAGGACGACACTCTAGATCGTCTCCAAGACTCACATAGATAGATTTGAAAACAATTCAAAAATACCGCATTCGTATATATAATATACACTCTATATACATAATAACTTTCTAGAAAACGTTTCTTAAAACTTTCGCATTCAGAACAGACAACATGTAGGCATACATTATTGTTTATATCAGAAAAATATATCTCATATATAGTATAGAATAATATATATCATATATAGTAGAGACAAATAATGGGACCATATACAGATATAATAAATAATGTGGACTAAGCCACTAGACAAAAAAAGTATTGTCTCTGAATGGAAACACAGTCATCATTTTACCCGGTAACTAAGGCTTTGGCAGAACATTGGTATATCAAACGCTATGTACCCCGTAACTAGGTGTCTCATAACAGAATATTATTTAAATAAATAAATAAATAATAGACGAGAATGAAGATTAGAAGATTTATTACAGAAAATAATATTATAATTGTTTTCAGAAAGGCATAATTATTATTTCAAAATTTTCACAAAAATCAGATTATTAATTAGCCGAATAATTATTAGCCAGATTATAGAAAGACACAGAAAAAACTATACAGAGTTGAAGATGCCTATGTATCTGAAGTTGTCATCGCACTCACATGGTATCCAAATTGACAATCCATTCAAGCACCACTAGTAGGTGGTTGGTTTCGCTGGCAGGAACAAGAAGCTGAAACAAATATAAATCAAACAAGGTCAAAATATAACATTGGTACAATGTGTCACGACCCATTTTTGGACCATGATCAGCGTATGAGGTGAACCGTCTATGAGAGCCGACCCATCTCGCACCAGCCTCGGAGAACAGAAACATACTACCCAAATACTTTTTATTATTAGTCGATTTATTAGTCATGATAAAACAATTTAACAGAAATAAATTTTAGAAATAACATCCTCGAATTATAATAACTATAACCACGTTATAAAAATACTAAACAAATAAATATAGTTAAAAACAATTAACCAACTTATTATTAGATACAAAATCCATAACCCACTACCCAGTGTAGAGCATCTAACATAACAAAACTCGGCCCCGAACAATAGGCACTCACTGCTAGGGCTAGAGGGTATTTTTCGAGCCCGATCATGCGGGTCAGCCCAAGCCCGCCATAAAAAAAGGCGGGTCAGACCGGCCCGTGGGCCAACCACCAACGTCGTCATTTTAGTTTGCATGTCGCTTCTGAAGACCAACCCTACCAGTTTCTTTCATATGTAATCACTTGACCGCAATCACTTGAAGATCTACTCTCATCCAATCCCTCACAGTTCACACACAGAGACACAAACTGAAGCAAATAGAAACAACATGAAATTAAAAAAAAATTGTGTTTAAGACTGATAATTAGTATGAACTACAAGCAACCAGATTTTATAATTTTGGGTATTATTTGGATAATAACAAGAAAAATTGAACATGGAGAGCTTTAGAATCCCTAACTAGACGACAATTGGTATCTTTAATTGGAGAGAGAGAGCGACCCGAGAACTTCATTATCTCTCTCGACTTCGCTGACCTCAGCATGGAAGCTCTTGAGAAGCAAATCCTCGTCGATTGGGGCTGTAGAACTCGTGTCTCCCATGGCGCGAATCTCTGTGGTTCTGTTCTTCTCCATCACACCTCTGTTGTTCCCCCTTCTTTGTCGCAACTCAAATCGAAGAGATTGAAGGCACTTTGTGGTGGGAAAATTGTGACAAAGAGAGAGAGAGAGAGAGAGAGAGAGAGAGAGAGAGAAAAGACGAGGTGAGGAGGGAGAGATAAAGAGAGCAACAGAGGAGAGTATGGTGGCAGTCTTAGCGGACGAGCATGAACAAAGAAGAGAGTGAGACTGATGGGATGGGAGGGGAAGAGAGAGTGAAGAACGACGAGAGAGGAGGCACTGACGAAGAAAAAGTGAGCATGAGAGATAAGAGAGATATATATTATATAAATATATTTATATATTAAATATTTTCGGCCGGGTCGGGCCTATTTTTGGCAAACCCAGACCCAACCTGAAATTTACTTTAGACCTAATTTTTTAGCCCAGCCCGGCCCTACAGGCTAAAAATCCCAACCCAGACCCTTATTTTAGGCGGGTCAGACTCAAATGTCCAGCCCTACTCACTGCTGACAAAGGCACCTCACTGGGCAACTGAATGTCAGAAGAATAACCGAAAACATAGAATAAAAGTAAACAAGAAAAAGAAAAGGGGTAAGAACCCTAGTGAATGGATAAACACCTCAGAGTGGCTCTCGACCTTCAAAACGGTTTTGAAAACTTTTCAAAAATAACACATGCATTATAAGTGTATATATACGTATACACACTTTATACAGAATTATATTTTTTTTTGAAAATCATTTCAAAATCCTTCGCAAAGAAGGTAGACAATAAACATTCATACAGACTAGCTAAATAATGATCTTGGAGAAAACGTTTAGTTTTCAAATTATGAAATATTACAAAATATTTTACAAAAATCTTCCTTACTTTCCAAAAATTTTACAGAGAATAATATTTTTCCAAATATTTTCAAAGAGAAATACCTAAGTATTTTTACGGAATCAAAAACTTATCATCAGAGTCATCCAGACTCGAATATAGACAAAATATTTTTTTTTCAAAATATTTACCGAAATTCACATTATTTTCCAAAAACGTTTTCAGAGTAAATACCAAAAGTTTAACGGGACCTGAGACTAACAAAAGGAGTCATCCGGACTCGATGATAGCCACAAAGGCAAAGATTAACCACATAGGTACCATGATATAACCACTAAGGCAAGTATAAGCCACAAATGCATAAAGTATAGCCACCTAGGCGAATGATACAACATCGGTGTATCAAACTTACACTACCCCGTAGCTGGGTGTCCCAAAACAAAATGTTTTAATGAAAAATATATTGAAATATTTATTTAAAAGTATTCAAACTGTCAGCATACAAAACAGGTCAAGTATTCACCAAAATATACCAAACATTTAGACAAGTATTTATCCAAAACACTTTTAAATATTAGAAACAGATACGTAGTACATAAACTTCACTTATTTTAGAACGAAACATTTATTTCAGAAAATATCCTTAAAACCAAAAAAAAATCTACATAGCACATCTTGAAATCCTTAACATAATGTTTACTACTGAAATTATAATAAATATTAAAACAAAATATTTATTTTCAGAAAACGTCAAAATTCTCATAGGAAATCTCATTTCTGTAACAGAGGAAATCTCATTTCACACAAATCCAAATTTTAGGATTTCCTATCCTTTGATTATTCCAGATTACATGTCAACTCCAAACAAATTAAAAACATATAATTTATGAGACATAACCTAGGTGTCTGAAGTGGCTACAACACTCATCTGGACACCAAACAAATAGTCCAATCGCTGGCAATTGGGGAACAACAGATCATCTCAACCGAGCTGAATACAAAATTTATTACAACAGAGTCAAATATTATACTGTGGCAATACATAATATGCATGCAATGCAGATGTTCGTCCTAACCCACGACGAATGAAAATCTTAATATGAATGAACATCCAACCCTCTCACCCAAAAAATTAAACAACTCGCAAAATTACAGTTTGGTCCCCAACCTCTATAAAATTATGATTTAATCCTTGAGACTTGACAAATTACAAAATGGTCTTCAAAGTTTTCTTAATTCACCTACTAATCCTCCAAGTAGTTAGAATCTTCAAATTAGTCCTATAACTCTCAGAAATTGCCAAAATGCAAATAAATAGAACTTTGGTCCCTTAGAACCCTGGCTTACTTGAGTAACACCCTAAAATGGCTTACTCGAATAAGTCCCTTCCCAGAATTTCCCAGAATTCGACCAACACTGATTTAACCGATTAAAATTGACACCAATCACCCATATTGACTCTAATCAACCTCAGAAACATTAATCCACTATCCATCTCAACAAACAACAACAAACAAACTCAAAATCAACTTCAATCTTCACATTTTTTTGCCAAAACCCTAATCCACACAAAAGTAACTCAAATCCTTCAAATCTTTCAAACTCGCGTTCAATATATGATTGCCTAACCTCAAACAATCATAGTCTAACAATCTAAAACTCCCATTTGGACGGAATCAAATGGATTCGAACCAAACATTCAAATTCGGCTTAAACCCATAAATCCAAATTTAAAGCATGAAATGGAATCAATGAAGAGATTAGAGATATAATCTTACCTTTAGGAATGAAATGGAAGCAATAGGAAGGAACCATAATGCGTTATGGATGGATTTGGAGGAGAGAGAGGAGAAAATGAGGTGAGAGAGCCAAAAGGGTCGGGTGGGGGTATATATAGAACCCCTGCCCAAAACGACACCCAGAATTTTGCCTCGCTTACTCGAGTAAACTTTCCCAGAAATCCATCTCGAGAGTCGGCTTACTCGAGTAACAATATTGCT
Organism: Flueggea neowawraea; assembly: GCA_948243855.1. Classification (NCBI taxonomy): domain Eukaryota; kingdom Viridiplantae; phylum Streptophyta; class Magnoliopsida; order Malpighiales; family Phyllanthaceae; genus Flueggea; species Flueggea neowawraea. The sequence goes on along the minus strand of CAODLS012390405.1, from coordinate 1,526 downwards.
TACTCAAGTAATCCATATCATCTTACTTGAGTAACACACTCTGCTTACTCGAGTAACTCCTTTCAAAATCATTAATCATCCACTCAACACTCCAATCGTTCAAGATCAAACCGAGATCAACTAAAAGCCAAAAATTTTGACAAATTGACATCCTCAACATCTTCAAGCATCAATTGCTAGGATCAAAATTGAACGGAACAAATCAGGACTGATTAGAAAGCTACAGATGACATGTTAGAAATGGCGGGGTATTACACTATGGTAGTACTAATTTTGTGAAATGCAAATACAAACACTCTTATGACGTCAAAAAATTCTATTTCGATAGAAGATCTATTGTTCTCGTCTCAAAAATTGAAATCTACATAAAATTACAGTTTGGTCCCTCAACTTTTATAAAATTAAACTTGAGTCTCTAAGACCTTAGAAAATTAGAACTTAGTCCTTAAACTCTTTAGAATTTACAAATAAGTCTTCTAAGTATTTCAAAATTACAAATCACTCTTCAAATTTTTGAGAAATTACAAATTAGTCCTCCACTATACAGAAAATCAAATTAGACCCTAATTTGCAAAATATCAAGTATAGTCCAATTGTTTAGAATCATGAAAAATTGTGTTTTTAGCTCTTTCGACAGAAAATCACACTATAACAACCTAAAATCTGTATTGATCAAAATCCAACAATTCCAAACGTCCAAATTAGTCCCAACTAACTTCAAAAACGTGAATCTAACACTCATAAAAAAACAACATCAAAATATCTCAAACCTATTCAAACCTATATATACCATACCCATTATTTCACATCATCAAATCTCCAACAAACAAGCTATATCTATGTGTTTTTAGCTTCCTTCTATCATGATCTATCATCCTCAATCAACCATTAAAACATAGTAATCCAAAATCACGTCCAACTCTCAAGAATGGTATAAAGTCGAACCGATTCGAAATGTGTTTAAAGCATTAAAATGATGAAAAAAACAAGTTAGGATGATGTTCTTACCACAAAAGGTTGAAAGAAATTAATGGCTGAGTGGATTTGAGAGTGTGGAGAGTGAGGAAAGTGTGAAGAATGACAAAATGGGATTTGGATTTGTATTAAGTTTAAAAATAACTAGTTTGTGCACCTATGGAGACGTTTGAACAACTTTGTATACTGTTGCGGAGACTTTTGACGACTTTTTTATATAATTTTTGAAAATTGTCGGAGCCCTCAAAGACCTCTGTGCACCACATTAATTACCATTAAATAAATTGAAACTTGTTAATAAAAAAATCAATAAATTAGTTTAATTAAAAATTGTCAATTGAAAATCAATTAAATCAATTTTCTTATAAAAAATTATATACTTTCTTTTGAACACTTCTGGAGACCATCAAAGATTATTCGACACCTACTTTTGGAGACCATTGAAAACTATCGGATACCTTTTGGTCACATTTTAGAGACCATTGGAGACTACCAGAGACATTTTGGAGACCCTTGGAGACCTTTTCAAGATCTTTTAGAGACCATTGAAG
>CAODLS012390270.1:0-12809 GCA_948243855.1 Flueggea neowawraea | reverse complement strand
TTTCTCCAACACAACCCCAAACTTCTCTGAAGTATCAGGCTTTGCACCATTTGGCAATTCCCAATTAAACATATGCAGCAATGTGGCCAACACATACATTACCATCCTCTCACCTAATGCAAGTCCAGCACACATTCTCCTTCCAGACCCAAATGGTATATACTGCATATTGTTTCCTTTGTAATCCAATTTACCACCATCAATGGTGTCTAACAAGAATCTCTCTGGTTCAAATTTTGTGGGTTGGTCCCAAAATATAGGGTCTCTATGCATAGCCCACACATTTAGAAAAACTTTAGAGCCCTTCGGAATTGTATATCCACCAATGTTGCAAGATTTAGTTGTGCTACGTGGCAGTAATAATGGTGCCACAGGGTGTAATCTTCAACGTCTCTTTCATGATTGCATCAAAATAAGGTAATCTGTGGATGTGAATTTCTTCAACAGCATTGTTGACACCTACAACTTTTGATAACTCTTCTTGAGCTTTCTTCATTACTTGGGGATGCAACATTAGTTCTGCCATAGCCCACACAATTGTAGTTGATGTGTCTGTCCCCCCAATAACAATGTCCTGTCCATTTAACCAAAAAGAATACTTACTTGAACCTTTATCCTAAAAAAGGTGAAATTTACTAAAGAACTCATTTTTAAAGTGCAAATGGCCAGTGCAGACCTAAGGGGTTTAATATGGTCGTGTGACTCTTTGATTCTGTGGTTTTTTAATATATAATATATACATATATAATTTATTTATAATTTATTCATAATTTATGATAGATATTTATAGTGAATTTATTTATATTATTAATTAATATTGTTATTTTAACATTAAATAAAATTTATATGTTGTTATTAAAAAAAAATAGGAAAATTAACTATTTCGTCCCTGAGGTTTAGCCTTATTAACGCCTACATCCTCGTATTTTAAAAAACAACTATTTCATCCCTGACGTTAAAATTGATTGGACGGCGTTGAAGAGATTGTATGGAAAGCCCATTATATCCCCTCATTGTTCCACTCCTGACTCACCCTCCCAGCGTTGAAGAGATATGTCTTTGCAAGCCTGCATTGACTCAACCTCCTCTCACCATCCTCACCCCACTTACCCACCACTCTCCCTCACTTTCCAGCGACGAAACACTGCTCCTCCCGACGCTCCGGTGAAAACCAATCACACCTCATCTTCGTTTTTCCTTTTTTACTCTTTTACAAATTTCCTTTCAAAATTTCGTTGGTCTATCCAATCAAGTGGTTGTGTTTTAAAGCTATCTTCTTCTGATTAAGGATCAAAGGAGCGCCGTGGCTGATTTGGAGGGGCATGATCTATTTGAAGTGAAGTGGCAACCAGATTTGAAGCCACCCTCTCTGTAATTGAAAAAAAAAACAATAAACCCACGATTGAGCCACTCTATTTCACAAAGCAATTGTTCAAGATGATTCATACAAATATCAGAAAAAACTGTACTGAATTGTACCTTTTGAATTTTTGCTGTCACAAAACACCTTAAAAGAAAAACAAAAATAATTTTTTCGTAAGCCACCTACTGATGCTCAAATAATTCTTGAATTAACATGAAAAAATGTGGAACTAAGCTGACCACGAATTTCAAGCAAATGCAAAACTCGTGTATACATTAGATTTAACCAACCCATAATATATCACCATGAAGAGGTGAAAGAAGAATAACATGTGCGTCTCTGGAATATATATAAAGAGGTTGGATTAAGAACTTGATTCATAGAGGACATTTTATGAATGAATGTTAAAGAGAGTATTTTAGGAACGAATTTGTTATTTCACTTTAATTTTTTGGGCGCGTCAGCAGTTTCTTGACAGATTACTAATGACTAGTTCGCGGAAGAACCAAAGTGTCTTCTGAAACAAAAACACAGGCAGTAACTATAGCGTTTTTCAAAGTACAAGGATGCAGCAGTTAATGTTGCTAAACCTCAGGAATGAACAGTTAATTTCCCAAAAATATATATTGAAATCAGAGACGACTTTCAAAATAAAAATAGGGAAGACATTAGTTGCTAAATGCGTCAGTTTGTAGACTTCAGTCAACGAATTTTGCTTCAAATTCGTTGATAAATATAGCGACGATGAAATTCCTTAGTAGTCGCTAATTTCGTCGCTAAGGCTATGTTTAATTTAAAAAATAGTTATTTTTTTTCTATTTTCTGAAAATTAAAAATATTTAGAAAATATGCTTGCTAATCAAAAAAAATTTTTGAACAAATTTTTCATTTTTCTATCTCTATTTTTTAGTTTTTTTATAAAACAATAAAAAATTTCTCAACTAAATTGCCCCTAATTGTCTCAAAAGTTTTGTTTGACCTTTCCACATAGGTTTGGCATCAAAATTTGTCCTTGCAAATTAGCAACAGAATTATTTTTCATGCAAATTGGCGACTAAATTTGTCACTATGTTTAATATATGAGGCCTTTTTGGCGAGAAAGCTTTACAGCAAAATATTCCGTCACTAATCTACTTAGTAACAAAATCTCCTAAATAGCGCAAAATTTTCTGGTCGCAAGATCTTTTTTTTTTTTTGTAGTGGTTGAATCAATCAAATGTGCGCATAATATTAAACACAATAAAACACAGAGTAATGCAAATATCCGTACCCTAAGTTCATACCATTTATTCGTGCCCTTTTTCAGTATCATAATTATACTCTAACTATTACCTGCAAGTAATTGGTACATTCATAAGATACCCATTTGCCGATGGTTTATGTAATACCTCACCCGTTCTGATTAAGTTGTCTGTAGCATTTCGTTTAATTCCGATCCAATCCTTTGATGTTCAGATGTTGATTTGGTGTTTGAAGAGGTGTAATGATGTTATTATTGCAAGGTTTCGAATGTTATTAAGTCCCGGGAGTAATGATTTTTATGATTCTAAGTTAAAAACACGTTTGGAGATGTGAATTGCGCATGTAAGGCATGTTGGAGACCGTCTACGTGCAATATGAAGAAGCTATGCACGTAGACCGTCTACGTGCGTTGTAGGGAAACTACGCACGTAGATCACGATATGGATTGGTCCGTGAAATTGTTTAAGACGTCTAAGCGCGTTGTGGGATCATCTATGCACGTAGGACTTCTTCTACGTACATAAAAGATGTGCTACGCATGTAGACTTACCCAGACTGCACTGTTTTCAAGTAAAATGGTGCGTTTTGAGTGAGAGGTATATTAAATCTCTCTCAATCCGTTCCTCCTCCTCCTCTCCCATTGCTTCCCCATCAATCCTTAACATCATTTGAGGTAAGATTATGCTTCTCTTTCAATTTTACTTCATTTCCATGCTTTGATCTCGAATTTTCTTTTTAGGCCGAAAATGAAATGATTTTTGAATTTTGATGATTTCTGTTGGAATGGGAGTTAGATCTTGTTTGTTTATGATGAATTATGGTTAGATGAACTTAGATTTAAGTTTGATTCATGAGATTTGAGTTGTTTTTGTGGAGGCTAGGGTTAGTTTGGTTTTGGCCGAATTTGTAGAGGTTTTGTGCTCTTTTGGTGAAACTAATCGTAGATTCACGTGTCTAAGGTTGATTATAGTTGAATTAAGTAATTTGGAACATCGGATATCGATCGATACTAATTTTTGGGTTTTTTGGAAGAATTTTTATCGCAAGGACTAACATTGATATTCTACTAAAGTTTGGGTCAAATTTGTAATTTTGACAGTTAGGGACTATTTTGTAATTTTTAAGAGTTGGAGGACTTATTTGAGAATTCTAACTAGTTGAAGGACTAGTTTGTGATTTTTGAAAATTTTAGGGACTAATTCATAATTTTATAAGGTCTTAGGGACTAAAGTATAATTTTACAAAAAATTAGAGATCAAATCATAATTTTATGTAGATTCCGATTTTTGAGATGAGAGCATTAGATCTTCAGTTGAAATAGGTTTTCAACGTTGCTTCAGGTTTTGATCATGCATTTGCATCTACATGGTATGCATTAGTATTGCCACAATACCATATTTTGATTTATTTCTAATATAATATTACCGATATATTTGTTTCAGCTTCCTGCTTTTGTTAGCGATACCAGCTGCCAACTAGTGGTGTGTGACTGGCTCTATTTGCTTTAGACATCTAGGTGAGTGGATAGCAGTTTCAGACACATAGGCTATATCTTTTAAACCTGATTTGTTTATGACATGTTCAGATTATATGTAATCTAACTAATTAAAGGAATGGCTAAGTAAGAAAATGGTTATGTGGTTTTAATAATCAGTACTTTGTTTTTTAACTCTGATATATATTATGTATATATATCCCTCTTTGTTTCTGATTCTTATCTGCATGTCTTTGTTTTTAAACTATATATTATGGTATTTTTCTGATATGGGATGCATAGCTACGAGGTACGTAGCCTTTGGTATACGAATGTTTTGTTAAGGCCTTAGTTACCAAGGCAATTTGGTAGCTGTGAGTAGGGGTGGGCACCAGGCCAGGCAGACCTGGGCTTAGGCCAACCCTGTAACATCCTGATTGTTCTAATTGGAATCTAATAGCATTTCGTATAGTTCTGAAGTGATTTGGGATGTTGGAGATGATTTGGGCATCATTTCATTAAGTTTTTAGGTTTAGTTGGTCCCAGGAATGTTGGAAATTTTTATCCTTGAGTTTGGAATGTGTTAAGATGTGGTTTTGCGTGTGTAAGGCAAGCTAGAGACCATCTACGTGCCTTGTAAATAAAGCTATGCACGTAGATCGTCATTTGAACTAGACCGTGAACATGCTTAAGACCGTCTATGTGCGTTGTAAGGATCTACGTGCTGTGATCATCATTTGGGTTTGAACCATGGGCACGTGAAGATGTCTAAGTTCATTGTACACATTGTGCGCACGTTGATTTTGCATCTGGGAATGAAAATTCATTAGATTTACCATCTACGTAAGTTGTGTGTTGTACTATGCACGTAGACAGTGGCGCTACGCGCGTAGAATGAGTACCACACACGTAGATGTGCCTATTCTGAGCAATTTTGAGTGAACACAGTGTTTCGTCGTGTGGGTCTATAAATACCCCCATTCCGACCTTTCTGCCGCCATAACTCTCTTCAACTACCAAAATCACTCTCTCATTTATTTCTCTTTGTCTTCCCTTGCTTCTCTTTGCTTCCACTTCGATTCTTGAGGTAAGAAATACTTATTAATTTCTTCTTTCTTAATTTTTGTTAATGAATTGTTCATCTAGGGTTGGTGGCCAAATTTGGGGATTTGTTTGGATTCCTTCCTTTCTGTTGGAATGGGGTTTAGTTGTTGTTAGAATATAGATGTTTGAGGTCAGAACCATAGTATTTAGATTTTGTTTTGGAGGGTTTTGGTGTTTAGAAGAAATGGGTACGTTTGGAGCTATGGTTTCGAATTTTAATGATTGTCTTGTTAGATTTAGAGTTGTTTATGATATATCTTGTTAGATTATAGTTATAAATACTTGATTCATGCTTAGATTTGGCAAATTTGACAAGTTGTGTAAATGGGCTAGGGTTTGGTCGGATTTTTAAGATTTCTCTGAGGAATTTGAGTTGTTTTTGGTAATCTAATTGTAGATTCATGCTTCTGAGGTTGAGATCTATTTTTATGGGTGTCTAGATTCGATTTTCATCGATTGAATCGAAAGTTGGATTGTTTGTGTAATTTGCCATGGAGGACCAAATGTGATAGTTGTTGTTTAGGGGTCAAAATGTGATTTTGTATATGATAGAGAATTGATTTGGTTATTTTTTGATATATTTGAGGATAGAAATGGGGTTTTAAGCATCTGTGTCTGCATATGCATGTGCACATATTTCAGTACAGCCACAATACCAGTGTTTCATTTGATTTATTTCTGATGTACTTTGTTTCTAATATCTTTGTATCAGCTTCATGTTCCTTTCAGCTAGATCAGCCGCTCGACAGTGGTGCATGATTGCTTTTGCTTGGACATCCAAGTGAGTGGATGATAGCTTCAGACACATAGGCTGTGTCTAAAAAATGTATCTATTTTTGTTGTATTTGGCAGATATTCTGAAATTTGACTAATCTAAGCATTGGCTAAATTAATAATATCTTTTTGTGAATTAATATTCAATACTCTGGTTTTGAAATCTAATATATATATATATATATATATATATATATATATATATATATATATATCCTCTCTATTTTTTATTATGATTTGTATGCTTTGTTTCTGTATATTATGATATTATGAATTTTGTATCAAATATGGGACGCCTAGCTACAAGGTACGTAGCCTTTGGTATACCAATGCTTTGTCAAGCCTAGCTTCTAGGGATGTTGGTAGCCATGTGTCCCAACTTGACACATGATTTGTTTCTGATTAGTGGCGGAGTCCACGATTACTATGCACTTTGATTGGGGGACACAAACCATACCATTGCTATTACTGATCCCATATTACTTATACTCTATTTTTTATGCTGATACTATTGGTATCATTATACCTGTGTGCATGTGTTTGCTTTGCTTGCAAACGTTTTCAAAACGGTTTTGCTAAAACTCCACTACGTATGTAGTGTGTATATATATATGTATACTTCCTTATATCGGCATGTGGGAGTTTTCAAACGTTTTCCAAAACAGTCTTTGTGAGGCACATATGAAGCAATCTAGAGTGTTGTCCCTCACTGAGTTCTTACCATTTTCCTTTCCTTGTTTGTTTCCATCTCTATTTGCATGTTGACTTTCTACTCAATAACCGTTTGACATATCAGCTCAGTGAGGTGTCTGCTTTTTTGGTTAGTGACGCCCCCTTGACCATGCTTCCCTTTTGTTTTAGTGCTCCGTATCGGGATGTTGTTGGGTTACTGGGTTTCATACTTTTGTCTTTTGATTACACTGATTTACGATACATTTATCTTGTATTTGATTTCACTTACATTATATATTGCTACACTTGCATATATTATATTTTATTTGATTTGATAGACATAATGGTTTGTTATGAACATTTTAAAGTTAAAATTTTTTGATAAATGACGATTGGGTAGAGTTTATGGTTTTCTGAGGCTTGTACGAGATGGGCTGGGATCCTATAGACGGTCTACCTCGTATGCCCGTCATGGTCCAAAAATGGGTCGTAACTGTTAAAATTCATGACTAAGTTTATGAAATTCATAAGAATATAACGCATAAATAACAAAAATTTTAACCTAGAATTCCACCAAGGAACCATGCATATCGACATACACGATTAGGGTTAGTGGTCCTACCTTAGATCCAAAGGTCGAATGTTTGATCGAATGGAGTGTTGGTGTTGCTATTGGTATTCAAGGCCGATATCCTTTTTTCACGTTGTCTTTGCGCGAATGTGTCTAAAGGTATCAACACAAACAAATTCATTTTGGATTGGTGGAATGTACTAGCACTTAGAATCTCTATTCTAATTCTCACAAATAATTTTTTCTCTTTTATTTGTGCCACTCACAAATTCGGCTTTGCCATTACCATCGAATAAATTTGGCCTAGCCTCTCCTATTTATAGGCATATGGAAAACCCTAAATAGGTGCACTAGGGTTAGCCTTTCTTGTCCAATAAGAATAAATACTTCCTAATTAATTATGTGAACTAATTAGGGCTCCTAAAAAATAGGAGTGCCGAATTTTTCCTCCTAATTTGGTTGACTGTGCCGAATTTCCATGTGGGTTTATTAATGTTATTGGAATTTTAATTACATGATACATTATCATTATATAAATCACTCTATTATTAATATGCATGGGCCGAACTTGTGTCACACATAATAATATACCCAAAACATGTTTAACTTAATAATAAGTAATTCATATCAAAATCCCATTACATTAATGGATAATATCTTATATGATATTTAAGATATAAATCATAAAACCCTGAATTATTATTGATTAATCGAATCATTCATCTTAATAATTCAATCACCATAAGAGAGAATGTTTGCAAGCCAATCCAATTCGTTCTAGTGTGTGATCCAATATACCCACTCGAAATTGGCAATGGGCCTTGTCCTAAAACTTGGGCCCAAAGTCCATAAGCGTATCTAGTAATACATTATGACAACCCAAAATCAAGTGAATTCGGTGATCCAAGTTAACCTTTCATAGTTTGATATTAAGTACTTTTGTCTCACGATATCTATATTAAGCACAAGGCATGGTCACATGTCAACCTTAAATTGCTTAACGTGTTTCTTGATCCCAAGTAGATTGATATAACAAATAACATTGATACTCCTTTATCAATTCATTTGAGTATGCATACATTCCATCAATCCTACTCATCAAGTGGCCTAAAGATATCACTTTTCTTAAGAGGAACAAATTATTCACTCTCACAATCACTCCTCTACAAAGTTCATGACATATCCAATCATAGTCTTTATTGTTATCCTGTTACGAATAACGTTTGAATAAATCAAAACATGTGATTCCTTAGGTAGGAGTCGATAGTGAGTTTCAGTCAAAGGACTCAAATATCACCACTGCATAAAAGCTACTTGTGACATTACTCCATGAAGTGCTTTCATAGCGGACCAGTCCAATACATGTTCCCCAACATGTATATATGTTCTAAGTGACATCCCATATCCATAATCAGTAAAACATGATTATTCTCTTAGCAACATACTAACCTTAGTTTATTATCATTGCTATGATAATAATCGATTATGGACATTTAGAATAGTATTCCATTTACCTTATGGTTTTACTATCAAGTCACACACTTGATGACATTAGAAAAAATTAACTATTCATGGAGATATTCATAAAACATATAATACTTCATAGATATGAAATGGAATGCCTCTTTACTAAATGATAAATTGAATGATAATGTACATAACTAATTGGACTAGAGCACTCAAACTAACAGTCTCCCACTTGCATTAGTCCCAATCAGGAATGAATGTAATACCTAAAGACCTGATGTGTATTTTATGTTTTGATTTTGGGAGAGCTTTTATAAAAGGATCCATTACATTGTCATTAGTATCAACTCTGCATATCTTGACATCACCTCTCTCGATAATCTTTCGAATAAGGTAAAAACGTCTAAGTTTGTGTTTGGTTCTTTGGTGTGATCTAGACTCCTTGGTTTGAGGAATGACCCTATTGTTATCATAATATAAGTATATTGGGTTTGCGATGCTTGGGATAATATTCAAACCAGTAATGAACTTCCTGAGCCAAACAACTTCCTCTGCAGCATTAACGCATCTATGTACTTAGACTATGTAGTAGAATCGGCCACGATGTCCTGCTTAGAGCTTTTCCAGCTGACTGCACCTCCATTCAAACAAAACACATAACCAGATTGCGATAAAAAATCGTCATGGTAAGACTGAAATCCAGCATTAGTGTAACCACTAAGGACTAGTTCGTCTTCCTATCCTCCATAGACCAAGAGAGCATCCTTAATTCTTCTTAGGTACTTGAGGATATTCTTGACTGCGGTCTAATGAATTTCACCTAGATTGGAATGAAATCTACTAGTCATGCTTAAAGCAAAAGCAACATCAGGGCATGTACAAAGCATGACATACTTGATGGATCCAATAATAAAAACATATGAAATCCTACTCATGTAATCTCTAGATTGCCTTGTTGTAGGACAACCAACCTTGTTTAACGATTTTCCAAGAGCCATAGGAATCATTCTTTTCTTGGAATTCAGCATGCTAAACCTCTTTAGCACTTGATCAATGTACACACTTTGACTTAGTCTAATTAGCTTCTTAGATCTATCTCTATAGATTTGTATCCCTAGGATACGTGAAGCTTTACCTAAGTCTTTCATTGTGAAAACTTTCGTAACCAAGTCTTAACACTCTGCAAGGTTGGAATATCATTTCCAATGATTAAGATGTCGTCAACATAAAACACTAAGAAAACTATCACACTCCCACTAACCTTCTTGTATACATAAGGCTCATCTTCATTCTTGATGAATCCAAACTCTTTGAACGTTTCATCAAAACGAAGATTCCAACTTTGGGATGCTTGCTTCAATCCATAAATATATCTTTGAAGCTTTCATACCTTATTAGGATCCTTAGGATCGGTAAAACCCTCAGGTTTGTGTTATATACACATCCTCAAGGAGGTTTCCATTTAAGAAAGTAGTTTTGACATCCATTTGTCATATTTCATAGTCATAATAAGCTGCAATGGCAAGAATAACCTTAATGGATTTGAGCATGACGACTGGTGAAAAAGTTTCATCATAGTCAATACCATAAGTTTGTTTAAAACCTTTTGCAACAAGTCTTGCTTTGAAGACCCCATCAGCTTTTAACTTGTAAATCTATTTACAATCAGTGACCTTGGCTCTATCAGGTGGATCCACCAAGTTCCAAACTTGGTTATCATAGATAGATTGCATTTTTGAATTCATGGTTTCATGCCATCTTATAGAATTTGGATCTTTAATAGCCTTTTGGTAGGCTGTAGGCTCATTGCTGTCTACAAGAACAATTCCTTGATCGTCAGTAATGAGAAATTCATATCTCTTAGGTTCGTGACGAATCCTACCAAACCTTTTTGGGCCTTGTTTTACAAATTCGAACTCTACAACATCTTGTGAATCATCTTGAATCACTGCCCAATCTTCAACGGTTATTTGTGGTTCCTTTATTTCCTCTAGAAGTACTTTACTCGCACTAATTCCTTTGGAAATAAATTCTTTTTCCAAAAAGACACTGTTTCGAGCGACAAACATTTTTTTGTCGGAACGATTGTAAAAATAGGATCCCCTTTTTTTCCTTTGGATACCCCACAAATATATATTTTTTAGATTTAGGTGCTAACTTTTCTGAAACTTTTCATTTTACAAAAGTTTCGCAACCCCAAATCTTTAAAAAAGACATTATGGGGTTTTTTCCATGCCATATCTCATATGGTATCTTTTCCACCACTTTAGATGAAATTCGGTTAAGTATGAAAGCAACAGTTTCTAAGGCATAACTCCAAAATGAGATTGGAAGATCTGTTTGACTCATCATCGATCGAACCATATCTAATAGAGTTCGATTTCTTCTTTCTTCTTTCTTCTTTCGGACAAGCCATTCCATTGAGGCATTTCAGGAGGAGTAAGTTGTGAGACAATCCCACATTCCTTAAGATGATTATCAAACTCTTGGCTTAAATACTCTCCACCACGATCGAATTGAAGTTCTTTGATATTCTTGCCAAGTTGATTTTATACTTCATTTTTGATTTCCTTGAATTTTTCAAAGGATTCAGATTTATGTCTCATAAGATAGACAAATCCAAATCTACTAAAATCATCAGTAAATGTGATGAAGTACAAATAACCTCCTGTAGCACTTGAACTAAAAGGTCCACATACATCAGTATGTATTAGACCCAATAGGTCATTGGCCCTTTCACCTTTGTGTATAAAATGACTCTTAGTCATTTTGCCTAACAAACAAGATTCACATGTATCAAATGATTCAAAATCAAATGAGTCAAGTAATCCATCTTTATGGAGTTTTGAGATGCATTTCTCATTTGCATGGCCCAAACGACAATGCCAAAAGCAGGTTTAGTTCAAATCATTTGATTTTAACCTTTTATTAATGTTATAGATGGGTTTGCTTTGTTCCAAGTTTAAAACATAGAGACCAAAAGATAAGGTTGCAACACCATAAAATATGTCCCCATGATAGATGGAAAGATTATTATTCTTAATAATAAAATGAAAACCATCATTGTATAAACAAGAAACATAAATAATGTTCTTACTCATAGCAGAAACATAATAATAATTCGCTAATTATAAAACAAGTCCACTAGGCAAAGTTCAATGATAAGTTCCTGCAGTTAATGCAACAATTCTTGCTCTATTACCCATTCGTAGGTCCACTTCACCTTTTGTCAATGATATACTATTTCTCAATTCTTGCAAATTAATGCAAATATGAGCTCCACTTCCAATATCTAATAACCATGAGGAATTAGTAGACATATTGATTTCTATAATGAAAATACCTGAAGTAGAAGTCTCGCTTCCCTTCTTCTTTAGCTCTTCCAAGTAGAGTTTACAATTCCTTTTCAAATGTCCATTTTCATGGCAATGAAAGCAAACTCCCTCTTTTGGCTTGGTTATCTTTGGCTTAGGCTTAGGCTTGGATTTTCCTTTGGCCTTGCCAACAAACTTTGGCTTAGCCTTGCCTTTGCCCTTTCCCTTTCGAAGCACAAGAACGTCTTTGGTATATCAAGAACCTTTCTTGACAGGCTTGCTCTTGGAACATTTCCTTAAGATGTCTTATAATGTCAAATGCCTCAATAGGTTCGAATTGCTTTCGCGAATCCGTAACCATAGTAGAAAGCATAAGACATGTGACTTCCAATGAGTCATTTTTATGCTTCTCATAAGCATCCTTGTGTGCTCGATGGGCATTGGGTGCGAGTTCATTGAAAATTGTTGTATCTAGGACATAACTCTTCCTTTCTTGCTTAAGAAAAATTCTTAAGTTTCAAGACCAATCAAGGAAGTTAGTCCCAACCAATTTCTCCTTCTCAAGGATCGATTGCAATGTGAAGGTTGATGTATTATTGTTTGTTGCCATTATATCTACTTACAAGAATATGCACAAATTAATAAGAGATCTTTGAAAAAATCTCACTAAATTTAACATCCCTAAAGTTAAAAACATAGTGGGTACAAGATCCATATTTCACTCAAAGTTAAGTCAGTTGAGCTAGTCCTTAACCTTAGCTATTTGGGTAGAAAACTCCTTTTCAATTATATCATATATAACTCTTGTATTTCTAGGGATTTTGACAT
>CAODLS012390181.1:0-12748 GCA_948243855.1 Flueggea neowawraea | reverse complement strand
AGCGTAGAATGCGAATGGCTCTTGATGTCGTATGAGTCTGATAACTCCTCTTTTGATTGTTCTGGTTCATTTCATTCTATCTTTTTCTCCTTTCTATAGTAAAGTTGCCATAATTTTGCAGGCCAAGGGAATGAATTACTTGCACACAAGCCATCCTACAATAGTACATCGAGATCTGAAAACTCCTAATCTTCTTGTGGACAAAAACTGGGTTGTTAAGGTGGACAAAACATCTGGCTCTTATAAGTATTCCATGACTGTTGTTACTTTTATTTGGAAGCAACAAATTGTTTCAAGTTCCAAATGTCTGGTTGCTAGTCTCTGACATTATGTTTATGTCTGTACCCAGGTGTGTGATTTTGGGTTGTCACGCACAAAGCACCACACTTTTTTGTCTTCAAAATCTACGGCTGGAACTGTAAGACTTCATTTCAACAAATTCCGTTTTCTTATCTGGTTTTTTATGTCAATCCATTTTCATCCGAATGACAGCAAGAAAATTGATTTTCCTCTGCAGCCCGAATGGATGGCACCTGAAGTCCTAAGGAATGAACCAGCAGATGAGAAGTATGTGAACCTGTTAACTTAGCTCATATACAATACTCACATAACACATTAGATTAATGGATAACTTCCTTAGTCCATTTTTCTGAAAAAAGAAAAATCTGGTTGGCTTTTTCGCAGATGTGATATTTTCAGCTTTGGTGTGATACTGTGGGAGTTGGCTACTTGTGATGTGCCTTGGAAAGGCATGAACCCGATGCAGGTCGTTGGTGCTGTAGGATTCCAGAACAGACGACTCGTGATTCCTCCAGAAACTGATCCAGCCATCGCCCAGATAATAGATGATTGCTGGCAAACGTGAGTTCTCTGTTATCCTACTTCTACTGACAGATAATTATTTGATGCATCAAAATGACAGTCTCTCGGACGTAATTATTGCAGGGAGCCACATCTTCGGCCATCTTTCTCGCAAATTATATCTCGCCTTCGTCTTGTTAACCGCTTGCTCATTGAGAGAACTCACAACACAAACCAAACAACAAAACGGTAATTGTAATAATTGTTCGAGGTTTCTCAGCTCGAAGAGCTGAAGCAGCCATCAGGGTTTTTTTTTAACATTTGATACAAAGGTTCGGGGAAAAACAAAAGAAAAAGAGAAAAGAGAAGTGGGAAGTGCTGGTTCAGTCAAAGCGGAGACGCAGCGCAAGCCCGTAGTTGGTAACAAAGTGCAGTGATCCTCCTCACCAAGCAGCTGCAGAAGTGCAGCGGAAGGTTCCATTGCAAAGTCTTGTCGAGTATAAAATAGGTAGTTTGTAAGTTTCAAATTTCAAATGAAAGCAATTTCAAAAGGAAAAAAAACGGAGAAAAGGTACAAAAGGAAAAATAAAACTTTATTTGTGTTTCAAGTTTTAATTTGTAGAGGTCTAGAGGGAATTGTAAACATATGATCTCTACTTGTAATTGTTGAAAAGAAACGAAAGAAAAAAAAGGAAGAAAATGTGAATGATGTTCATTATGTGTTTATTTTCATCATATAGTTGCCTTTTTAATCGAAAAAAAAGGACCAAGAATGTGTGAAAATAGGGTGAAACAGTAAATTTATTATTTATGGTTTCACAGGAGCATGATTGTTATCATCCAACTATATATAAGAGAAGAATGTCTAGATAATTTACTTTTCCAGTCTCTTCGTGTTTTTTCATCTTCTTGCGACATTTTTCATTTCTTCAGTCTATATATATATATGGGAAGCGATTTATTTACATTAGGTGTAAATTTTTTTTAACTTATACTAAATTTTCACCATCTATTCTTTTAGATCTAATGTTTTATAATTGTCACATATATAATTTACTTATGTCAACATTTAACGACCATAAGGTCTAAAAGAATGAATAGTGAGGATAGTGTAAATTGAAAAAATTTACACAATATAAATAGATCCCTCACCATATATGTGTATATATATATATATATAATTTTGTTTTTCCAAAGAGACTTAACCTTTTCACTTTGTATTTCAAAAACTTGTTTTGATGACTTCAGATTAATCTCAACATGAAACAATGACTGAAAATTCTTAAAACCAACCGACCATATATGTGTGTGAAAATTGTTATGATCTCTTAAAACCAACCGAGTTTTGATCCGAAAGTATTGAAATGGTTTCTCAGCGGTTAGGTTTTAAGAGCTGTAAAAACCTCTTCAATTCATTAGCTTGTTCAAAACTACGGTTTCAGTAGCGAACACATCACCAAAGATTTGACAATTGAGGTCCAAAATGATTCCATTGCTCAAACTTGAAGGGACTAAAGAGACTTTTTATCGCTCAAATCCGAAGATGCGATCAATTCGAATTCTCGAATAGATTGGAAAGATTTATTTCAATTCATGTTCATAATATGCTGACGTGGAAATTCCTAACAATTACAAATTTTGTTTGGATCAACATTACTGCCTGACCCATCCGACTCCACCGGTTGTCGGACAGATATCTAAAGGTACCCCACCGATCCCACCTGTTCTATTTTGTCATCCACCTATTTATTCTAAGACCGGCTCCATTTGCTCTGTTTCAACTCCACCTTAGGCGAATTATGGCTCCACCATTAAATTAGCATTGTGTGTTTTCTCCATCAGTAAGCTGTTAACACAACGAAGACGAGATATAATTTGTGAGAAAGAAGGTCGCAGATGGGGATCCCTGCAATAACAGCCAAGAGTTTGTCAGCCTGATACAACAAATGTCAATCTTTAGAAATAAGGTAACAGAGAACTCATGTCTGCCAGCAATCATCTATTATCTGGACAATGGCTGGATCAATTTCTGGAGGAATTGCGAGGCGTCTGTTCTGGAAAGCATTGGGTTCATGCCTTTCCAAGGCACATCACAAGTAGCCAGCTCCCATAATATCACACCAAAACTGAAAATATCACACCTGCAAGCAAGCCAACAAGATTTTTTTTTTTTTCAGAAAATGGACCAAGGGAGGAAGTTATCCATTAATCTAATGTGTTATGCATGTATACAACCAAAAGTATCAGATTTGCATACATCTCGTTTGTGGGTTCATTCCTTAGAGCTTCAGGGGGCATCCATTAAGGCTGTTCAGAAAAAAAATCAAATTTCTTGATTGTCATTTGGATGAAAATGGATGACAGAATATAAATACCAGATAATAGCTTATTAGAACTGGAGTCAATCTTAGCACTAAGGGGTCGTTATGTGATTTTTGGTAGGAGCAAATAAAATGAATTATCAAAAAAAAAATGGAATGTATTGAGCAATTCTTACCGTTCCAGAGGCAGATTTTGAAGTCAAAAAGTAGTGGTGCTTTGTTCTTGACATTCCAAAATCACAAACCTGCATAAACACACACACAGAGAACCATCGATCATTTTACAAATTAGTAAGTGGACTTCCACTACTTGAAACAATTTGCCAATTTCCAAATGGAAGTGCCAAACGGAATACTGAGAGAGCCAGAAAATTTTCCACCTTAACAACCCAGTATTTGTCCACAAGAAGATTCGGAGACTTCAGATCTCGATGAACAATTGTAGGATGGCTTGTCTGCAAGTAATTCATTCCCTTGGCCTGCAAAAATATGGCAACTTTAAATAAAAAAAGGGAGAAAAAATAGAATGAAGTAAACCTGAGCAATCAAAAAAGAAGAAATTATCTGATTCATACAACATCCATAGCCATTTTCAGTCGGCGCCTTTCAGCAATCTGAACATTGGAACGATGAAGCAGCCTATATAAAGTACCCCTGCATACAAATGTGGATTAGAAATAAGACTTAAAGCAAGCAAACTTGTACATTAGTTCAGTCAACAACTTCATTTTGATGAAAAGAAAATTGAATTATATTCCAGTAACAATTCCATGCAGCAGCATGTCACAACT
This sequence comes from Flueggea neowawraea, assembly GCA_948243855.1. Classification (NCBI taxonomy): domain Eukaryota; kingdom Viridiplantae; phylum Streptophyta; class Magnoliopsida; order Malpighiales; family Phyllanthaceae; genus Flueggea; species Flueggea neowawraea. The sequence goes on along the minus strand of CAODLS012390181.1, from coordinate 8,835 downwards.
GGGATTTACCCTGTCACAAATAGGTGTTGCTTAATATGGCTTGTAGCCGTTGAAGGACAACAGATTACAGATTCCATTGGTAAAACGAATTGATGACAAAATGGAGGAACTATCTCACATTGTCTAGGTTGAATTGATCTCATAAGTTTATATTCAAGTGACAATACTCTTTTTTTAAGGTGTCTTTTAGAGGTGAGTTAGACTCAATATTAAGATGGTATTAGAGTCACCTCTAGAACAATAGTTTAGAACGGTGTGCGGCCATGTGTTGTCTTTTGCTTATTAATTATTCAGCCCGGTTCAAGCTAAGGGGGTGTGTGAAGTATCTCACATTGCCTAGATTGAGTTGGTCTCGGATTTATAATTAAATATTTGCATCAAACAGAAAAAAGAAAGGCTAAAAAATTGAACCTGGATACGAATTCTGTCACTATGGACAAGTGTGGGACCGTGTAACCGCTCCCATGAACAGAACAATATTTGGATGTCGTAACCTTACCATGAGTTCAACCTGCATTAGAAAACATGAGTTACCAATGGGTTACTAGCTTATTTGGTTCTAGACTTTAATATTAAAGAGTTGAGAGTTTCATCCTAAAGCAAATTAAAAAAGCAGAACAAAGAATTTTATGTAAGAAGTTAAAGCTGATGCTTACTTCATATTTAAACTGCACCAGTGTTTCGCTAGAGAATTCTTGATCAATACATTTATTCACAGCAACCTCCTGTCATGCATCAGCAATTAGAATGACATTTATGTTCATGGAAAGAAAATGGATAAACAATTGATAGTAATAATCTAGCAGCCGGCAATAATTTCTTTTGCTTTCACCCAACAGATCGTTTTAATAAGTCAACATAAAGAATTGTTCCATTGAATAAGAAAACTTACTGTTACATTCCAAACTGAATGATAAACCTCACCTTAAGAGCCTGCATGAAAGAAAATTCATCTGAGAGACTGTCCTCGAACAAGCACAAAATGTAGTAGAATAATAGTTGACCATTAAATACATTATTAGAATCAACCCCAGTGTTAAAGAGCACCAGTGCTAAAGAGTCGTGAGATCAAGCAAATAAAATGACAAAAAAAAAAAACATGCATCTTTCGCTATAATTTAGTGGTCAGAGCTTAAGGGTAAAATCTGAATTGTAAACTTATAAGAATAACTTCATATTTCATTTCATCAAAGAAAATTAGCAAATCCTATTTGATCTATCTAACAAAGCTTGTTTAGTAGATTGTAAGAGCTCATTTAGTACATGAGATTAGGAATGTGACATTTTACTAAATGTGCATCTTTGGTAAAATTTATCATTTGGTTTGTCAAAATTAATACTAAATATGTACATTTAATAAAATCTCATATGTTTTAAATATCTCGTTTTTGTGAAATTTGTGATATTTCAAAAATTACTCGTTTACTAAAAATGTGGGATTTTGAACGTGATTTTTCCATCATTAACACCACTTTTTATAATAATCTAAATTTACCCTTCAACCCAATATAATACCTAATCACGATTGTTTCATATTTTGTTTTGGCCATTTTAGTTTCAATGAATGACCAATTAAAATGGCATCAGATAATCTATTTGACAACTTTTGAAATAAGTAAGAAAGTGACGACAACTTAACGCATGCTGTATTGATAATAATAGCTTGTTTTCTAACTATAGTGTTGAAGTATTTTGTTGTGACGTCTCGAGTTTACTCATATAAACTAATAATAAAATATATTAAAATATATATATGAGGATAAATTGGTTATTTTTTCAAATGAAAGGTTAAAATATATGCATTTAATATATACTAATTAAACAAATTCATGTAGTATTTAGATGATTGTTTAAAATACCACTAAGCAAATAATAAATTTGTGAAATATACGTTTACAAAATCAACACATTTAAAATGTGTACATTTTCAAAATCTCATGAACCAAACCAGCTCTAAATTATGGTTTCCCAGAAGAGTAAAATCTAAATTTTAAAGTGTTAAGGTCATCTTCAATGTTCAACACCAAATTTACACTAAAATAATATAGTTTCAGCAACAGCTACTATTCTATCTTTAATGTTTAGCACCAAATTTTACACTAAAAAAATATTCTATAAGATATTCTCTTATTTTTTCTTTTATTTCAATATTTCAAATATGTAATTAAATAAATTATTAATTATTGTTTATATAATAATTTTGGAACTTTAAAATATTGTAGAATTTAAAATTAAAAATTTTTAGAAATTAATTAATTTTATAAATTTATTTAATTAGACATTGTAAATAATTTTAAATTTTATGAAACATCGCAATTCAAATATAATACAATTATAATTAATACAAATTACTACCAAAGTGTTACATTTAATATGAGAAAACACATTACAATAAAGATAAATAACTATTACATATACTTGGTGCATAATAAAAAAATACATTCTAAAAAATACATGTTAATCAATCTTAATTATCATTATTACTAAATCGTTCTCACAAATGTTTAATTAATGCATTTCAAAGTTCAATACGAGCCTTTTTATTCTTGATTCGTCTATGCCGAGTAAGAAATTCTTGAAATTGAGTATGTTCAATTAAACATTATGAAATTTAAATGTTTGGATATGAGTGTTTGAAAATTTCTATAATTAATTTTTATTTTATTAATTTAATTTTTTATTATTAAAATACACATCATAAATTATATTTTAAATACATTATAAATAATTTTTCATTTAGTAATATTAAATTATAAATTTAAAGTAAAAATATAATATATAATACTAAAATAAAAAAAAAAAAGAACAAAAAAATTATTATAATCAATCTATAATAATTATTTAGTAAAAATAACAAACAAAATTTAAAAAAATATCAAAAATATTTTTTTTATTAATAAAAATAGAAAAAATAGTGTCAAGATGATACAATGAATAATGTTACACGATATTTGGTGTAACACTATTTATTACACCAAATTTATTTGATAATTTGGTGATATATTAGAGTTATTTGGTGTCAAAACCACACTATATATAAGTTTTTGGTGATATATTGGAGATGGCCTAAGACTACTAATTCCTTTTTCTTTAAAATTTGAAATATTACCAAACATCAACCATGATAAAAACTATCATAGATACATTTTCTAGCAATTGAAATGGAATCTTACCAGTACCAATCCTCTCACCAATCACAAGATCCTCCCAGGGAATTTCCCAGTCTGCAATCGAACCTAACGTAGAAGATTCAGTGAATCTCATAGAAGACTCTGCCTTTGTTTCCATGGTTCCTGCATTTGTCCAGGCCAAACTATGGCTTCCACTTTGGTGCAACCCAACAGAGGAATAGTTGTTATTTCCATAATCAAGTGTCACTGTGGGATAGCATCCAATCAGATCATCTCTTTGGTGAGAGGTTACTGCTAACTCAGAAGTCAATCCAAGCTGAACAGTTGGTTTGATCCCCAAGTGGGATAACGCTTGCTCGGACTCGGAGATAGGTTCGTCTTTTCCAGGTTCGGCAATGACCGCCGCAAGTAAGGCATTGGCGAACAAAATTGCTATTATATGATTGAGCTACGAGCAGCAAAGAATTTATATTCTTGGATATAGAATTTTTGATACACTCCTTCCTCAATGGATATTTGATCCAGAGTAATATACTCATATATTAGTGCTCCTGCATCGCTGCTTCTTGGAATTGACTAAGAAATATGTTGGTTAGAGTTGGAACGTATCTGCAGTTTCTTGGATAGTGCCCATAAAGAAGGAAGACAACAAGTTTTAAATTTCATTCCTTTTCATATTGATAACATATTTATTGACTTTAGTCAATTATTTTTGGAGAAAAATATGTCTGTTACAGGGCTGATCTTCTATTGGATGAGAATCAGATAACCACTCGGACTAAGAAAACAAATGCTAATCATTTCGAGAGAAATATGTTTCGAGCAATTATGATGGCGTTCATGAGGTTAACCGTATTCTCCAATTGTGTTCTTAAGTTTTCAAAATATTCTTATCTCGTTCTTGGAATTTATCTCAGTTTATCCAAACTAATGGGATACGTCAAATATAATGACGTAACAAGTGAGACACATAAAAATGCGTCTATAATGACTATTATGCCCCCATCTTTATCATGTAGCCTCATTTTCTCTATTTTTTGTACTTTTTTATTGTTAGAAAAAATAAAATACAAATTAATGACTTTAAAACAGCAAAATCCTGAACCAAAATCAAAATTAAAGGTTTTAAACCGACTAAATCCACAAACACCCACCCACTGCAATCAACACCCTCCAAACCCTAACCAATGTGTCGATTCTCTCAAAACTTGATCGCCTCTATATATTTTCACATTTCCACCTCATGGTCAGGAGACATGGCAGCTTCATCATGTCCATAATCCACTATCGTAAGCCTCCCTCTTTTGCGCCGCTGCAAAGAAGAAACCTGAGTCACTTGCTATTGTTGCCACGACGTCATAGGATGTATAAGGGAGTCAGCGGGAGTGTTGTTGGAGTATTTTTTGGTCATTTTGACTAAGTTGAGAGAGTAGAGAAGAAAGAACATAAGCGATTTATAGTGGATTGGCCAAACGTGCCTACGTCGACTACCTATGTTCCTCATTTAGGATTTTTCCAATTTACTATACAATGATTGGTTCTAGCTCAATCCAACAAAGCCTTACAATAAGGTTGATTTCAGCTCACGCCTTCAAAGCCAACACAAGGTTGATTCTTGGCTCACACCTCTAAAGTCTAACCAAGGTCGATTTTGGCTCACGCCTTTAAGGCCAACACAAGATTGATTTCTCTCTAAGACCCTTAAAATGTTGTTTTAATAGGCTCACAACAAACCTTATCCTAACTCAAAGTGGTTACAAATGAGAAACAATGTGGTGAGATTTTAGTATAGGAGAATAAAGTAGACTACTCATAAACTAGCCTATGAAGAATTGATATAACAAGGAGTTGGGTGCTTTCTTCTGTCCTTCAAGCCTCTATTTATAGTGTTTAAGACCCTCTTGAAGTTGATTGAACCGTTGGAATAGTATAGAGACCTGTTGGAAATCAATCATGAAGTATTTTTGATGTTGTCATCTTCCATTAGTCGACTACCCACGTCATTACTAGATTACCAGCAACAGCTTCACTTTTGTCTACTTGGTTAGTCGACTACCCAACTTCATCGGTCGACTACCCAAGTCATATATTCGTTAAATGACAATTGTATTTGAAGGATTTGACTTGTAAATCAAGTGGATGTCATTTTGAGTCAAATTTGAGCAATCATGTTCTTCATTATCCATCTTTACTAATCAACTACCGGATGACTTTGCTCCATTATTCAACTCACAGTCTCACCATTCGACTACCAAGCACTTTTGTAGCTTCTGTTTCTCCGCCAGTCGACTCACCAATTCTGCCAGTCGACTACTTAAGGTTTGAAACTTCTTGAAATGGTTTATTCATGAATTAGTCGACTACTATAAGTCATTGATTGACTCCTAGACATGTCAACATGATTTTCTTCATTTTTCTTGGTCTCAATTGATCATGAATTTGTCTTCTTTCTTAATATGATCTCACTAAGTTTTGTACATTAATCAAAATATAGAAGGAACCAAATGTGAATCACCATTGGTTCAACAAATGGAATTGACACATGGCACAACTTCATTGGGAGATCCATCAGTGGCCATCGATTCGATTTGTTTGGGTTCCTCGTGCTCATTTCGTTCACCAGTCTGTTGTTGCTCCTCTCCATTTCTATGCTCTTGGTCATCGATATCCTCCATCTCTTCACCATCTTCATCGTTGTACATAGAGAGCAATGAGATTCCTTCAGACTGCTTTTGCCTCGAAGCCATGGGGACATGATACTTGGGTTAGGGTTTAGGTTTCAGGACTTTTGTATTAATTGAACGAATTGATTTAAGTTCTAATTGCGGAGATGGTGGATTTGTTGATTGGTAGTGATTTTAACTGGATCAATTTGGATAGGTTTGCACTGAGAATCAGATTCTAATTTGAGAGCAAAGACGAAAAAATAAAACTGGATTTCGGTTTCCCGTGTTGTGAGCTCGGTATATGAGTTTCAACCAGAGATATGTCCATACAACATGAGGTGATGGTTTTGGGGGAATGGAGTAGAGGAGGAGGGGTTGATTGGAATGGGTAGTAATAATGGAGGGAGTAATGGTAGTGTAATGTCCCGAAAAAAATTATAATTTCAGAAAATGGATTTATAAGATTTTTTTTTGAATTCTTGATACTATTATAAGGTATAAGATTTTAATGAAATTCAAATTTCAAGAAATGGATTTATAAGATTTTTTTTGGAATTATTTGGAGACTATTATAAGGTATAAGATTTTAATGTTGGATTTTTTTATATAATAATGAGATGAAGTAAATGAAATAAAAAAAAATGAGAGTGAGACATTTTTGTTAGGAAAAAAAAGCAGATAGGTGAATGGAAGAGAATAAATAGAGGAGAGAGAACGTAGAAAAATACATGGGAAGAAGAACAAAGAGAGAAGAAAGGGAAGGAAAAGAAAAAGAGAGAGAAAATTTGGATGCCATTATCCGGAGATTGCAGTGCCAGATTCTTGATCAGTCTACGCCATAGACATCGTCTCGTATCACTCGTCATTTCCCGACCAGCTGCTGCCAAATACGTCTCTGAAATCCGCCAAGGTGCGAGGAGGAATTCTCCACGATGTTTCGCCATTTTCGGCGTTCTGATGAAATTTTCAGCGCGAGACCACCATGGTTAAACTCCTCTCATCGAACTCTTCAAGTCTGGGTTGGTACCACTGCCACCCACCGTCACCAACTGCTGCCACCCATTGCCGGAGCTTGTTTTAGGTATATTTTTTAATGTTTCTTTCTCTTTCATTGTCAAGGCTGGATTTTTCAATTTTGAAGATTGAGTTTGTGATTTAGATTTGTAATTTCGAATTTTCAGCATATGTAAAATTGAAACTTTTTGTATTGGATGAATTTGGCTCAATTGGTGCTCTAATCATTTTATTGAATGTCTATAAAGGGTACTAAAATTGTTGGATTGGATTTTGATCGACTAAATTGGAATATTTGTTATTTTAGTTTTGTATTCAAAGAGGAAATTATGAGATTTGATGTTTGAGCATTCAATTATTGTAATCGAATAGTTAGTTATGTTATTTGATGTATTTTGCGATAATGTGGATGATTAAAAATAGTTTCATTGAGGACATGTGAGATTTGGTTGGGAAAAGAAGCAAAATGATTATTATTTTTTGAATAAGGACCGAATAGGTATTTGTTTAACAAGATGAGAAATGTATGGTGAATATAAATTATCACATGGGTTAAGTTTGATATGGAGAATTTGAGCATCCCATTGACATATGGAAATGATTATTGTAGTAGCGATATTGTAGCTTGTCTCTTTAGAGTTGATGCCGAAGATCGTGTTATGGGAACCATCAGTATTGTGAGTAAATAGGGTACATAATTTACTTTAAATTGCTTTGCATTTTAAAATTGCATGATTTTATGGTTTTGCAATTATTCATATGTTCTGAGTATTTAAATTATGAACTTATCAGTGGTTTTAGTGCACTTGCATTTCAAAACATTTAAATTTCATTCTTTACGTAGTAGAATGCTTCATGAACATTGTTATTTGTCGAAAATTGTGTTGAGTTATAAATGATGTTGTTTATACATTTTTTTATGAATTAAAGTGAAAAGAGAATTTTTAGATGGATTTTAGAAAATATTATTTTAGACAAGAATTATACTAAAGACTAATTTATGATGGAATTACAAGTCTAACTAAATATATTCTTTACATTTTGATGACTTTGGGAATTATACTTTTAATGAATAAAGTATTTTCAAATAGTACATAAAATTTATTTTGAGAAGCATTTGGGAATTCGTTCACGAGACCTAAAATCCTTTCGGATGATTTCATTGCGTGTATATAGGGCATATATGATCCGTTTCGATTTCGTTAGTGCTCCGGCCAACAAGAGAGGTAATTGTTGGATTGCTACACTAGCAAAAGAGATAATTGCTAGAATGCTTCACTAGCGGGAGAGGTTATCGCTAGTTCTATTTGTTTATGTAAATTCCATCTGGCCCCATTATAGATGTATGTAAATGATTGTATGAAACTATTTTCCAACATGAGAATTTATATGATTTAAAAAAAAAAGTTTGTAATTCAGAATGTGAATTAGTTTGACAGTACATGTAAATCCCACTATACGTTTGAATTATGATTCCTTACATGATATTCAAAATGTTTTATGACCAATAATTTAAATAACTTTCTAGCATGATCATATACGATTTAGAACTTGTATTTCAAAGTGGATTTATGAATTGGACTCTTAAATGGTGTTTAAATAGTATAGATGTGTTTTCATATTACTTGAGATTTAATTGTTTCCCTCAAAGTGCGTTTTATGTTTCTTTCGATAACAAAATCGATTTGATTATTGCATCTTGATTTATGAAACATGAAATGATCATATTCAAATTTCATATGCATAATTGTTTAAAAAGTAAGCATGTTAAATTCAAGATTTGAGATTTTTGTATCAACATACTATCTAAAATTTAATTGCACTTTTAACTTGATTGTGCACTCAGATTATAAGATTATTAAATTAAAAAAATTGATATATAGATGCTTTTATATGATTTGAACCCAATTCAGAATTTATTTCCAAAAAATGTTGAACACAATAGGTTCATACTTATGAGTTTTATTAAAACGAGTTTTGGTAATAAGCAAACATAAATGATGTAAGAGTTTCGATAATGAGCA
>CAODLS012390157.1:0-11324 GCA_948243855.1 Flueggea neowawraea | reverse complement strand
GTTCCGCAGAACCCAATTTGGAGATATCACCATTGTAATCTCGAAGTTTTATCTCTTCTTCCTTTGTTGGAGCCATTTTCACTAGAGTTTCCAAGAGCTCAGCACCCAAGCTTTCAGGGTTGCCTGTTACATCCAAAAGCAGGCAATATAAATACTCATGGGGACTGAAATGGATAAAATTGTGTCATGTGAAATATGTTGTTGCCTCTTATCTATTTGGTTAACACTACATAAACTTTGATGTGCTTTTTTTTTTTGACAAGTAATATTATGCATTTAACATGATAGTAATTTTCTACTTCATCTTCTTCTTCTTTTCAGAAAACAGGACATTTACCAGATTGGATTACACAACATGTGACACAGGTGAGCTGTAATGGTTATTATCGTCACTATTTATCTAAGCATGCTGTTGGGAATGCATGATATGAGCCTTCATCTGCCATGTGATTGACTGTCTGTGAACATACCCTACACACCTTCCTTTTTCTCTTTCACAACTACTGTCATTCTGTCAGTTTCTTTACTTTCTATTGCCAAGATCTTTGAAGGAAAAAACACAATGATGCATGTCATTCATCTCTGCTAAGATCCATATCCATCTCCACAAATGCAGTGATGGATACTTGTATTTTAAGCACCTTGATTATAATTAATGTTTTCTTCCATTCACTTTTTGGCCATTGAAGCTAGAAAACTCAATCAACTTATGTAATAAGGTTTCTGTTTAAGACTTAGACATTACAACAACCAATGAAGACAAAAATCAGAAAATTTGTTTTTTCAGGCGGCAACAATAGACAGTTTAGAATTCAAACAGCTATTACCCGTTCCTGTGTTGCCTCATTTCTTTATGAAGTAAGAACTCATTATTGGTGCTAAAATTGAAATTTAAGTTATAAAAGAATAATCAATCCTCACAGAGTGGAGCTTTTCCATTGTTTAGGGACATTTTTCTATAATCTTGTCTTCCTAATCTCTGCTGTTTTGATCTATGTTCAGTAAAAATTACCAACTTTCTTTTCACAAATGGACTAATTCAAATTTTAACTGGAAAAAAAAGCGGAAAATATTAATGATTTCACCTCTTCTACCTACGGCAAAAGAAGGAAACAATTCAATGAACCCAGTTTCCGATCAAAGGAAAACAATTTAAAGAAATTAACGCATACCATCTAAGAGAGCTTCTGACACCTCATCTCGTGTCACATTGAGAGCTCTTAGCAGAATAGCTATATTCTGAGACTTCTTGGGATCCAACACTCTGTTCTCATGCTCAACAGGAGGCAGAACGGACTTTCTGGTGTTTTCCTTGGGAACAGAACTTGCTGAATTGCACCCGAAAAGACTCTCCATCATGTCCTCATTTAACCTGGCATGAAAAGGAATGGAAATATTGATCTCACCCACAAAATATTTCTACATTTAGAAACTTATTATGCAAAAACAGGACACTGAAGCTGTTGCCCAAGTTTCCACTTACTGAAAAGAGCTGGATTTCAACTGGTCCCATACTGTTGCTCTGTCCGAGGTTGCTTTCACTTTGTCCCAATGTAAAGGCTTTAGCTTGGGCTTTGATCCATCATTCTCATCACTGTCCATCCTCTCTGACGTATTGGCTCCATTGCTACCTCTTTCAACTGTTTTTGGTGTTTCATTATCGGAATTGACTTTGGGGCTTGGAGTCCATGACTGTGGCTTTACCAATAATTTGGTAGGCGTCAAGGAATCACTTGTTTTCCCAATTCCCAAAGATCCCACCTTTCTTGGCATTGGTGTTACTGAGAGCGGTGGTGGTGGCGGAGGAGGAGGTGGTGGTGGTGGTGGTGGAGGTGGAGGCGGGGATTGATTCTTGCTTGATTGCGGACTGTTTATTGATCGAAGAAGTGCCATATTAGGTGGTGGAGGCGGTTGCGAAAATTTAGGCCTTTCGGCAAAATACGAACTTGTTGGCTCAACATCCTCAACTCTTGCCTGCGGTGGCATTGCCGGAGGGGGCGGTGGCGGAGGAGTCGGTGTCTGCTTTATTGAAGGTATAATAACATGCTTCATTTCCGGAGAAGAAACCGAAGAGAATCTTGATTTGGGAGAGGTTCTTTTAGAATGAGGAACAGAAGTATTAACGGCATTGACATGAACATCATTTCTACCATTAACAGATTTCAGCGAACCATGACGTGAACTCACAGCCGGCGTGTAATATCCGTAGTCATTGCTGATGGATGAGCCTTGTGGAGTATAAAATGTAGTACCTTGACTCTCCTCGTCGGAGGAGGAAGACACGGCAACCGGAGAATTATCATTTCCATTTTGTGATGGAGGTTTAGGAAGCGGTGGCAGTGGCTGCAAATCAGGGCTAGGCCTATACCTCTCAGATCTCTTGGTTGCATTCAGTTTATGATAAGGTGAAGAATTGACTCCATTTGTTGTGGTTGTTGCTGTCGTTCCATTGGCTTCAGAAAACGACGTCCTGCTTGGTTCCACTGTGCCAATGTACAAGAAACTCGACGGAGGTACTCTTGATTCATCTGGGTACCTCTGAGCATTGTCTCCGACGAGTTTTTGAGTCTCTACAGGATGCTTGACGCTATGACGGTAAAGAAAGAATGCAAGAGCAGACAGCATTCCAAGAGTGACAATCCCAACAGAAATTGCAATAGCCACTTTCTTGGCAGGTTTTGCAGGCTGTGTTGCTGTTGGGATTGGGATGGTCTCATTGGCAGGGGATGTAGGTAGGGGCTGCTGGTTTTGATCCGGGGTTGGCCCAGCTGGGACCTCAGGGAAAAAGGGTTGGTCAGGGTTAGGGAATTGAGAGGAGTCAGGCGGCGGAGGAGACGGAGGTGGTGGTGAGTCAGTGTCTGATGGTGGGGCTGAGCTCACTGGAAACAATGGCTGGTGTAGGATTCTCCTTTGATTGAAGTGGTCACCACTAGTAGTGTGTTGAATTGTGGTAACAACTTTGGCCAGAGATGTTGTGGTTGTGGTTGTGGTGGTCAATGATAGAAGAAGCAGAATGAAAAAGAGGATGAAATGATGAGATTTCATGGTGAATTTTTCTGGGTTCCTTTAATTTTCTTCACTTCCTCTTTCTCGAAACTTTTCTCTCTCTCTCTCTCTCTGTCTCTCTTGTTGGGTCGTCGTTTGTGTTTTTGACAAAAAAAAAAGCAAAAGAAACTGAGAGAGAAAGGAAGAAAAGAAAAAGAAAACCTGTTCCTCACTCACACTCTTCCCAGCGTGTATGAAGGGAAAGCTTCTGTTGGCTGCAAGATCTGGATGCTCCCGTTGCTAACGTCATCCACAGCCGCATTTTGCCCCTTTTTCTTCTTTTACTTTTTTTCCCTGACTATTAGATTCTCTTTTGCGCTGTTTATTTTTTCTTTACTGCAGGTGGTAAGAGCGGTGAGGAAATGACACGTGGGAAAGTTGAGAATCTGCTTTGGTGTAGATGGACGATTAAGGACATGGGTTGGTGATCCTAGGTGGACCACTGGGATGTCCAATTTTGTCCATTTGTGATGGTTTCTTCTCTTTCGTGTAGATGGAGATAGATACACTGTTCTGGGTTGGGATAATTCCGTGGTGGCCGCTGAACACCACCACCGTTCCGTCTTCTATTCCTCTGCGCTCATCAGCTGTACTTATTTTCGGAGCCATCCCTAAATTTGAACCATTCTTGGCTTCCTTCACTATATTTTTATCTGATCTTAAATTTACTATCTCTTATCATATTAAAATCAAACTCTTATGGTATGTAAATATTAATCAATATTTATTGATATCAGAGTAAATTTTAATAATAAGAAGCCACAAATTTATTTCTATTAAAAACAAATAAAATAATTGATAATAAAAAGATGTGCAAAAGTAACAAAAAAAGTGACATTTGGTTGGAAAAAGATGTAAAATCAATAGAATTTGATCACTTTTTTAATATATTAGCTCTCATCAATTGAATCCAAATTTTTTTAGTATTAGAAGCTACTCTAGCACTATTAAATGATAAGTCATTTGACAATAAAATTCACTCATTTCTCTTTCTTAACTATTTTAAATTTATAAGAAGTAAGTTACTAACAAAAAAACAAATGAATAGGAAAGTTTTTTGAATAATACTTCAAGTGGAGCATTTGAATCAATCAAAAGGGCTTAGTGCCATTAAGTTGTAAGTGAGTTGGCATCACCGAATTGGATTTTACATTATTTAAATGGGTAACTATTTTTATGTTGACGTTGGAAATGAATGAGAGAAATGGGTGGGATGTGAAACTATGATGGAGGGCATGCAAGTAATTTAAGCTTGATAGAAAGGCGGGGTGGTATGTGGTAAGTTAACGTTTTATGGTCTTTTTGTGCTTTTATAATTTAACTGGATTGCATTGATCCACCGACTTCCCTCTCATCACACGCCCCTGTGCATATGCTTTTTGCTTTACTTTCTCCCCCTTTTTCTCTTTATTTCAGACAAAATATTCTGCCTATGGGCCGCCTCCAACGATGCAAAGACAACAGTGTCCTTTGCCCTTTAACATATTTTATAATTCCGAGACTTTACTCTTTTTATTCAACAAATTTTCCATTGTCTTGATACAAATAAATTTGGCTTTTAATTACAAAACATAAATAGCCCAACTCAGTTTGACTTGATATAAAAATTTAATTCTAACACTAAAAAATTATAGATTAAATTTTAACATTGAAAGATCGTGGATTTGAGTGGGACTTAATTTATAAAATTAATAGATTTGATTCTCTAAAAAATGTTCTAAGTTGTAATTTTTCTTGAACTATTTGCACAAAGCACAATATGCATCTCTCTCCTGTTCTTCAGATGGTTGTTTCCCATAAAATGTATCTATGCCCTTGTCCTGGAGTATTTAATTATTGTGAGATTGTTGCTGTTAGTATTAGGTATGCCATTACTTTATTGTGTCCCATTGGACTCTTGCATGTGAAACTTATGAGCTAAACAAACAGAGTCTTTGCAGCACCTTATATTTATTCTTTCCCAACATTTTTAATTATACACCCACGCAAAAAAAAAACATCAAAAATGTTGAAGCAAACTGCTTTGTCGTTCATTATATTATCATTGTGGCTTGGCACTATGGAGGGAATAATAACCAGTTGATGCTGGAAGCAAGCAAAAGGAGCTTGAATTAATTGCTAATTTTGGGTCCTACGGACAGCATAAGAAGAGTCTATGCTGCCTCCAGACTTACACAAGTAGCCTTCAAAAATGGTTTTCAAAATTAGAAAATTTCATGTAGAATTTGTCCGGATTAATGTGAGCAAAATTGCCAACCCATCTGCCAATTTTGATCGTTTGGTTTTTTCCGGCATTTCTGCTGTTTTTTTGGGTTTTATAAGGTGTCTCATGCTTTAATTTGTTCTTTTTTTTTAAAGTAGCAAGTTTTGTAGATAAAATTTTGGGTATACGAAATTAGATAATGATGGTATTTTTTTCGTATGTTAGTTCACCATATTATATTTTCAACATATTATAATTTTCAAAAGATTGTTATTATCTTAGCAATTTACTCAATTTATTACATCTACTATTTGTTGCTCTTAAACTATCAAAAACAAACACTACTAATAAAAAATCGAAATAAAATACATGACTCTAAAAGAAAAATACAAATTGCATTCAACAGGCAAGAAAAAAGGGGAAAGCAGAGAACACAGTGAAATAATTAAATTTCAATCGCAAGCAATATTGAAGACTAGTCGGTCGATCACGGTTAACACAGTTGCTGCTTTTGTGATTGACATGTTGTAATACTGTTTATTAATATGATTTGTCTTAATTTAGATGTGTGGAGGATGTAGGGATGCTCTTACAATGATTAAAAGAGCTTCACAGGGATCATCATTGTTGGCCATTGTCATTATAACAATATTATCAGAACAAATCCTGTTTAATCAAATTATTGCTCGGGGAAATTCTGGGTCCTACTACCAGAAATAACCCAAATTGTGCTTACCAACTTTACTGGCTGGACATGCTCAAATGAGGCTATTAAGATAGATCAACTACTGAAAATTTCTTTTCCATAAATTCTATGGCTCAAGGCCCACATTGTTTGATTTTTTGATCAAAATGTCCTGTTCTTGTCTATGTAATTATTGATACTTGTATTTGCATTTTGTTAGTGTTTGTTTATGATAGAGCGAGTAAGGAATCGCAAAAGTAAATCGTAGATCGACAAAATTTGCTAGATTACGTAGTGAGAAAAATACCGATTTTTAAAAGTTGCACTACATGTGAATATTAATATGCAATTTCAATACGTCGTTAACAAACATCTCTGATCTGTCCGGCGCACAAGACGATTTAACCAGATTCAATAGTCAGTCATGCATTTATGCAATTTTGAAGTACACCCAGACATATGAGTGTTATAATGTATACCATAGAAATGTAGGACAAAGAGCAAAAGAGGCTAAATTTAAATTTGCAGGTCGCAACGCTTGCAAAATCATTGTCACAGAGCCTACAATTACTAGCTGAGACTGAGAGCTGCTGGCAATTGAATGGGACTGATCAGGGTCATGAA
The DNA here is from genome assembly GCA_948243855.1 of Flueggea neowawraea. Classification (NCBI taxonomy): domain Eukaryota; kingdom Viridiplantae; phylum Streptophyta; class Magnoliopsida; order Malpighiales; family Phyllanthaceae; genus Flueggea; species Flueggea neowawraea. The sequence continues at coordinate 4,767 of CAODLS012390157.1, read as the reverse complement.
ATAACACTATCCATCTTCTTAACATAAGGCCACCTTTCAGAATCCAGACAAACCCTATCTCTCAGCTACTACTTGACTTGGTTTTTCAAAGAATATTTTGCAGATAGTATATAACTCATAGCAAATTTTTGAATGGTAAGAAAAAAATAAAGAATAATACTATTTAAAAAAAAACGTACTAAATATCATATGTTAAAAACATGTTAAATAATAGAATTGCCGGATCAGTTTTATCAAAGATGTCTTGGTCATAACTTTAAGGTGATGCTTTAGAGTAGTTTTTATATGGTAATCAGGCAATGAAGTAGACAAGAAGAAACCCTTTTTTTCTATTTTCTGATGCTTGCTTCCTAGGAATTTCTGTCTCACAAGGCAAATATACAGGTCCATGGCGATACTTTATGATGTGGAGTAATTGAGCTTAGAGGAACCTAATTCCAAGTTTATTCTACATAGATCTTATTGGAATTTACTTTTCTTCTTGCACCGACTAAGAAATTTGTCAGGAAAAAAAACTATCAACCAACAACTTTAGCCAAAGAGAATTATATTCTACTGGCTGTTTCCAATTTACACCCCCCATTTTAGAAGTTAGAACAAGAAACATGGGGTGGTCAATCTCTCTTTCTTCTAAATTACAATATTTGTTTTTACTTCTTTATTCTAACGCATTCGCGTTGATTTGAGGCCTATTAAAGATTGCCTACCTATAACAATATTTTTATACTATGATAATTCGTTTCTACCACTAATGGTCATTTGCTATATCAAATGAAAACAATTAATGGGTAACAATTTGCCTTCAACACTAATAATTCAAGGTTTGTTTGAGAAGAGATAACTTATAACATGTTTTATTTGTATAATAAACTCTATTGAAAAATGGATCATCTCTGTACTTTTTTTGTTATTCAACTATTAAATTATTATAAAAATTACAAAATATATACACCATACAAAACATGCTCCTCTATCTAAACAGGCTCTCAGTTTGCAGTAGAATTCAAATGAAAAAACAATTGGACATGTAATTTCAATATACCAAAAAAATAGACACTGTGATCTCGAAATAGAAATGGAACTAAGTTGGCAACATAAAATTAGATTGCTTTTTAAGGAACTGATATTCCTTGGAGATTTCCCCAACATTGCCATTGCTTATAAGTTATAAATCATTTTCCTTTTATTTAAATTCTATAACCACCAAATTAATTATTTAAAAAAAAAGAGTTGAAATGAGAGGTATAACTTCCTCTCTCGAATATTGCAAATGCCTATATGTGTGGACAACCCTCATTGCATCATACACTTCATACATAACACAACAAGTTCTACAAGGATTTGAACTCGGTTGATGAGATCCAAGTCCTCATGTACTTGGACTAATGAATGCGAAAAATTTCAAATGTGAAATTCGACTTAATTAAATATTGTTATTAGAGCTTTTTTTTTGCCCAGAAAAAAAAATTATTAAGATAAAAAATAGAATTATGATAGGCACAAAATCAAGTACAAGCTGAAGGCAAACAGACTTGCTAAACAAGATAACACAGAGATCAATTTGCCATTTTCTACACCGTTACAAGTAATTTAGAACTAATCACTTTGCCATTTTCTACAAAGAAAGAAGTATGATTTCTCCCATAAGTGTGATTAAAATTTTGGGTGTTGGTATAGTCACACCACCAACTAGGTGGTTTGACTTAGACCATACAATTATGACCATTAGATTTATGTATTAAATTTAGGCCATTAGATGGCGGATTGTAAATCTAATGCATACAATAATTTAGTTTATAAACCAAGTTAATTAAACCGACCATGTAAACTAACCAAATAAAATTGTTTCAGTTGATTAAGATTAATTTGAATAATCATATGATTATGTCAATACGAGTAAGAGTAGAAAAATCATAACTAGAATAAAAAACATATGATTTTTATTCTAGTTATGATTATGACATTTTATTTTCTTTATGATTTTTTTCACTCTCTCTCGTATTGATATAATCACATGATTATTAACATTAAACTTAAGCAACCAAACTAATTTTATTTGTTTGGTTGGTTTACATGGTTGATTTAGTTAAATTAGTTTAGAAATTAAATTATTGTGTGCATTAAATTTGCATACCACTATCTGATTACTCAAATTTAAGATATAAATCTAATTGTCATAATTGCAGAATTTAAGTAAGACATGTACCTAAAATTTTCTGAGCATAATTTAGGTTACTTGTCGAAAACAACCATTGTCAAGCAATGAAACATCTGCCGAGATTGGAGAGATATAGGGGCATAAAATGGGGACATTTTAGTACCACAGGGAAATATATATATATATATCTCGCACCCACAACAGCCCATAACTAACTTTCACAACAACCCGTGACTAATTTTGCCTCACTTTTGCTTCTTCCACACAGCACAATTGTTTTCCACACATTCGATGATCGTTGTTCTTTGTATAATCAATTAATTTGCAATCGCGATTGTTATCTATCATTTAATCTACCAAACCTAAACACACATTTTTCTCCGGCAATTCAATGATCATTGTTGATAACCCATTTGTTTGAATAACATATGGAATACAAGAAATTAAAAGGATTTTTAAAGATTATACAAGCATAATTTTCTTAGAAATGAATATATTATCCTCAAATTGTGGTATTATTAGAGTCTCTCGTATCAAATGGAGTCAAAAAAACAAAAGGAGGCTCTCGTGTCGTTTGTTGTGGTCGTAGCCTATTGGCCTATCTCTGACCCATCACCACAGCACAGTACTTATGGGCCCCACAAATCTGAAGTACTCTTTCTGTTTCATTCCCATCGTTTGTGGGCACCACTTGACTCCATCCTTTGGCTAACAAAACGCAGCGTTTTGCTTTCTGCTCTAGTTTCAAGAAATGCAAAACAAGATTCGATTCCGAAAGAGACAAGGACAACACAAGCACATATAGGCAACCCCACTTTTTCCCAGTTTCGAATAAGCGAGTCATTTGGTTGGAGTCTTTGGGCTCTTCAAAGTTCACACTGACCATCCTTTTGTTTCTAGTCTCCACACGTCCCAAGACATCTGAGGACACACTAGCGAATCTTGGTCCCCAAGGCTGGTTAAGTAGAGCCCTCCTCCATTGTTGTTATAGCTATCTAGGCTTTCTCTTCTGGAGCTTCTCTAGCCCTTCTTGTTTGTTGGTTGTGGTCAAATATTTGGGTTGAAATTACCAACTTACAAACGGTCCTTTCTGTCTTCCCCAACACTATAAGGCCACCCTTAAAAACCCTCAATCTATGGAGAACTACAGAACAAAATAAAGGAAAAGTTTAGTACATTCTCTCGTTTTGATCCTCTCTACTCCAGGTGACATAAAAGTTAAAGATGAGGTGGTTTTTCTTCAGCCTGTTACTTCTGTGTTTGCTGGGTCTTACTGGTAAGCAACATTCTCAAAACTCAAGCTTAGGTATGAAAAGGCTTGATTTTGCTCATTTTTTTTTTGGTTTCAGTTGCAGGTCAAGAAAATATTCAACTTCTCAGGCTCTTTGATACAAGCCCAGAGGCTCTTCGGGCAATGTCTCACTCTGGTCATTCAGTTGGTGTTTCTGTGAGTGATGAAAATCTTAATGGGGTCTCTAGAAGTGTCTTACAGGCAGAGACTTGGCTTAGGACCCATGTCCTTGCTCATTTTCCTGTTACTGATATCTCCACCATTATAGTGGGTAACACTCTCTTTTGCGAAAATGGTCAAGATCAAAACTTGGGTTTGGTTCTACCAGCTGCCAAGAACATTTGTTACTCCCTCACTAGGTGGGGTTTGGAGAGAGTTATTAAAGTCTCTGTTGCTTTCTCTGCCAAGTGTTTTGACCCACAATCTTCTCTTTTTAAAGAAGATGCATCTGAAAATGTTACCAAACAACTCCTAGGGTTCCTTCTTAGCGTAAATTCGACTTACTCCATAGTCCTGCCGTCAAATGTGTCTCCTTTATCGGAGGAAAATTTGAGTCTACTCTCTTCTCGAGCAGAATTTATGAAAAAGGTTGGACCTTTATGGCTAGAGAGGATCAATGTGATACTTATCGACCCAAAAATGCATAATTCCATGAACAGAAGGCTCTCTGCACTCAACTCCAAGGTTGTCAACCCTTACCCAGCAAGACCAAACCCATTTCCAGAAGCTTCACAGCCTCCTCTACATTCCTCAATTGGGTTCTCTGTCCCGGCAAACATTGCCAAAACCCCTTTACCCCCTCAAGCCCACATTGTTGTTCCTCCACCATTGTCTATTCCTCGTGCAGCTCCACCACCATTCTCAATGCCTGACATCAGTCCGCCACCATTGTCCTTTCCTGATGCCTCCCCGCCCCCGGTGGTCTTTCCTTTTGCACCAACGCAGCCTCCTTTCACAAATCCTAACATTCCACCTTACGGATACTCATGCCCCCCTTGTAATCCAGGTGATACTGCACCAGCACCTGAGACACAGGTGACTCAGAAACTCTGGTGTGTTGCTAAACCTAGTGTTCCTGCAGAGACTTTGCAGCAGGCAATGATTTATGCTTGTGGTGAAGGTGGTGCTGATTGTGAGGCGATTCAGCCAAACGGGAGTTGTTTCTATCCCGATACTGTTGTTGCTCATGCATCCTATGCTTTCAATAGCTACTGGCAAAAAACCAAAAGACATGGAGGTACTTGCAGCTTCGGAGGGACTGCCATGATCATCAATTCTGACCCAAGTAAGCTCCTTTGCTTTTTGTTCTTAAACTAGC
>CAODLS012390128.1:0-11798 GCA_948243855.1 Flueggea neowawraea | reverse complement strand
TGAGTTGTCCACATCTCGGTCAACTTTGACCAAAGTTATTGCTCCGCCAAGTGTCGCATTCTGAGTGGGTCGTGTGGATGAATCATAACTCGCCACGTTGTCATTCTTATCAGATGAAAAATTCATCTGTAAACTTCTCACTAAGTATTTTTCGATCGGGTTTTTGTCGATTTGACGACATTCCCGATTGAATTTCGCAACGAAACTTGGGCAACTAATATTTTTGAGGTCGCTGATCTCAAATCTTTCATCAGAATTTCAAAAATCTAACTTTTAGTTTTCGGTTCCGGATGGTCTCGAACCAAAAACGTCGTTCAGAACAAAAGGTCGAATACAATAAATTCACGGTAAATATTACATACAGAGACCAACAAGAATTTTGAATCATAATCCAAAATTTGTTCTCCTCTCTGATACCACTGAAGGAATCTAGATACCGATTTAACAAATAAGCAGTTTATAATAGTAGGTTCAATTTACCTACCTCGATTCCTGCGGAAGCTCGACCCAACCAACAGCGGAAGACAAAGGTCAGAATCGGAACTATGTTGGTCTCGCGAGCAAACCACGGTTGAATTGTCGACGTGAGTGCTCGTCTGTTTCGCAGCCTAGATGCCACTTCGGATCGGGATCAACAAACGATGAATGATGAAGGAAAGAGATAGAGAAAGGAAGATGGAGGGAAGGATGAGGGAGGGGAGAAACGTTTTCTCCCTCCTCTTTTTTTTTCTTCTTCTTTCTTTTCTTTTTCCTTTCCTCTTCTTTTCTTTCCTCACTCATATTTATAAGCCCTTAAATGGGCATGAGCCCAATGGGCTTAGCACATGGGTCTTATGGGCCCATCTCAATTGGGCTCGCCAATTGGTCTTGGTCCATCGTTCCTGTTCACACCTTGACCGACCAAGTTCGGTTCACCCGTCATGGCTTTTTCCAACAGACCAAATAGTTATATTATTGTTAACTATATGTCTCGTTTAGTCATAAATCATCGCTACTTAATTTTGTGTAATATGATGATATTAACGACGTGAATTTCAAGTAATTAAACAATAAATCTACGGAAAGATCTTGTCGTTTTGGACGAACCAAACTCAAAAGACTGGAACTCGATTGGCATGGATTTTCAACGCTGTCCGTTTAATTTTCTACTGTAATTGAGTTCCAGCTTTTAAATGTGGGTGCAATGAAATGATCGAAAATAAATTAAACAAATTAATTATAACTACTCTACATGAATCATGTGGACTTACATCTCCTAGGTTTTTGAGCGAAATGAATACAACGGTAATTACATGCGTTGTTCCATTTTGGTAAACCCAATAGAAAAAGGCTCAGCAACAAATATTCCTTCACTGCGAAGAAGATAAAGGCAAGTTTTGAAGAACAAACATTTTTGTCAGCTCTACTGTTCTACCACTGTTCAAGTATAGGGGCAGAAAATAAGGCATGATTATAGGCGGAGATGTATCATTTTAGTCAAGCCAAGTAGGTTTGACCACACCAGATTATTTTCTCGTAATACGTATTTATATATGTTATATATACTAAGAAACCGCTTATATATATCATGCTTTTCATTAACAATATCGACTCTAAATTAACGAACCCAAATTTATATACACCTCTTTTTTGGCCGTTTAAATCTTTTGTTTTGACCAAAAGAAACAACCCGCAAACATGAAAACATATGTGGATGTATGTTTAAGCAGTTTTTATTGAAAAATCTGAAAAAAAAAAGATGAAAATATGTAGGAAAAAAGAAAATAAAATGAAAGAGGGTTAGGAGAAGGGTATGCTTGGCTCCTCGCACGCCACCGGCAGCAACCAATAGAAGAGAAGATATTGGAGGGAGCTTGTGGCATACAGGGAGCCAGGCACAACCCCATTTTTCACCTTTTTCTTTGTTTCTTTCCTTCTCCGATGACCGAGATGACGGATCGAGTGGGAAGACGATATATATATATGGGAGAGGAGGTAGGAGATGACAGAGTGAGGTGATATTGGAAGTCTCTCTCTATATAAAGCCAGCTTTGGAGCAATAAGGAAAGAAGTTTATCTTTAAATTTTTTGTATCTATATGGTATGATATAATATGTATCCACTACCATTTTACATGCTTTCCATAAAAAACAGATTTCATATATGTGAATTAAACGTCAAAAGTTATATCGTATAATTTTTTTTTTCAAAAGAAATTAAATCTAATCCCACTATATATGGCCACCACCATTAATGCAACAACCACCATTTTTAACCTTTTTTGAGCCCTCACTTCCCCCCATCTTTTTTCTCTTAACGAACAAAAGACGATTGCCACATATGGTTTTAATTAGGTAAAGCAAGCATGCACTTCTACTTTGTGTTTTTTTTCCTAAAGAAAATATTTTATTTGTTGAAACTTTAACGTAGCTTCTACCGCATTGAGAGAGGAGATTCCCGATAGGGATGGATGGTCATGCTTTCAATGGAATCCTAGGGTATTCTCTTCCCTATTTCATGTACATTTTTTTCTCGGCATCATTGAATTGTACTGTGGGCAAAATAATTAATTTTATTTGAGCGCATTGAACTAGCTAACTTATAACCGAGCGGAATACTTAATAATTGATTAAGCATATTGAAGTTATTTGTACTAACAAATTTATAGTTTTATTTTAAGTCATTTTTAACATTAAAGAAATTGAGATGGATAGTTTAATTTTCAATGAGAATATATATATGTAATATTATTATGAGTAGGTTTATAATATAATTGTTTTGAATATCTTTATTTATTGCTTGAAGTTAATAACCAGAGTCATTACATGTAAAAATTCAACTTTATTTCTTTCGCTTTATTTTCTCATCACTATATCAAAAGATCTATTATTGCAATATTTGGCTTGTATGAGGGAAAAGAACAGTATATACGATTGTTAGAATATTTATTATTTTTTTGAACTGAAAGAATATTTATTATTTTTTAGATTAGAAATATGTGAACTTCAATTGAACCAATATGAATCAAGCCAATTCAATATAAATCGTGTTAGATTTATATTGACCGTATAGGGTGAGCCACAGAGAGGCAAAGCCCGAGTCAAAATAGTAGCTAGGGGGAAGGGGGAGCTTTGGATTTGTAGGTCAAAGATCAACGCAAAGTACGGATTGTGTGGTTTCCACACATCTTCCCTACTTTAATCATCTTTTCTTCAACTTGGTGCTTAACACAACTCGATGAAGATCAAATCTCTGCGTAGGACCCCTTTTGGCATGGGCGGTCCATTTATTATGCTTCCTTTACGCCCCTTGTTATGCTTTTTCTTCCTGTGTTAAAGTTTATAATTTGTCAGGTGAAAGAAAAAAGTTTGAACTGTGAAACACAGCACCAACATATGATCTTCCACGGCAATGACGGCTTCCCATTGCTGAAGTTAACCTAGTTACTAATACTTTTGGAAACATAGGCATCTTTCTTAATGATGCATGTTTGTGCTTCTCTGCATTTCTTCTGTGTTCTTGAGGAGCAATATTATAAGGACAAATTATGTTCGTTCTCAACGATGCTGCTATTTATATGTAGAAAAGAGTGTCAGCCTCAACCATTAGAAAGTTGTTTATGTGTTGGGGGTGTTTGTTTATGGTAGATTAAAAAATAAAATTTCAAAGTAGATCGTATAAGAAAAATAAAGTGTGATGAACACATTATTTTGAAAATAGAATATGCATAAATCTGAAAACACACTAATTCATATCAAAATATATGATACGAATTTTAAGAAAAGATTAAAGCAATATACTATTTAATTTGTGATAGTCCATGAAAAAAAATTGCATACTAAAAAAGATCAAAGATATTAATATATCTGTTTAAGAGTGTATATACGATTTCAAATCCAATGCCAATAAATAAGCGCCTCCAATAGGACGTTGCTCTCTCAAATGCCAACTAAGTTTAAATATATATTTTTGTTGGAACCACTCAAATTAGTTTTAACATTATATAATTACTTATTCTTTTAGGTGCATTCTGATATCGACTATTCAAACAACTAGCAAATTCCATCTCGACTTTTGATGGCTACTTGCACACTTTTAATTGCCCCCAACTTCCAGAACGATCGGCATGATATAAACATGCATGTACCGTCGAAATTCATGACTATATATACCTGAATCTTCCACTTCTAGCTGGACTAATAAGCATGCATGAAATTAGTAGTATATATTCAAATTTCAAACGCCAATTGTAGTATATATAATACGGAATAATTTTTCTAAATATCGTTGTCCGATTCGATTTTCACTTGGCGACAATTGTAAATCTCTGGCAGGGTCTGTTTCATGCTTTGGTGATCTCTATACGGGATTATGTATTTTGTAAGTGTTGCAAACTATGTCTCTCGATGATCGCGCTTTAGGCCTATCAATTAAGGTATTGTCCGCTTTAAACTCACGAACCCTCACGATTTTATCCTTAAAAATGTGTCTCAATAATTTGAAGGAATAAAGTATTTATAAATGACCATTGACTTTGACTCTTAAATAATGTGGAAGCATGACAATACAATAAGTTTAGTGACTAGTCACTATTTTGATAGCTAAGCCTCAATAAAATTAGACTTATAAAAAAATTATTCTAATTATAAAATAATGTGAATGAAGTTATAATCTTAGAAGGTAAAAAAGGAACATAAAAATCTATTAATTAGAATAAAGTGTTTATAAATGATCATTGACTTCGACTCTTAAATAATGTGGAAACATGACAATACAATAAGTTTGGTGACCTATTTTGATAGCTAAGCCTCAATAAAATTAGACTTAGAAAAAAATTATTCTAATTATAAAATAATTTAAATGAAGTTATAATCTAAGAAGGTAAAAAAGGAACATAAAAATCTATTAATTCGAGGTAGGTGGCAACATATTTCAGAAGAAAAAAGATATTCTTTTCATTGAGCAAAACAGTTAGCCAGGTAAACACGACTTTTCAAGATATATAGATTGTGCATATATTAAAATAAATGAAGAAAATCTGAAAGCACAATGCAATCTAAACATGCATAAAGTGAGGATCAAGAGTTTGACTGGGAAGTGGTAAACAATGAATTGATGCCAAAAGGTAACATTTCTTGAAAATTTTGGTCAAAAAGATGCATATATTCAAATTAACTATCGCTTTTTTCAATTTTAGTCAATGATTTAGACTGAGTGAAAATTCAAAAGAGAAGAACATCATATTTATTCGTAGCACAATATGATATTATGACATAAATAGTAACAGCAACACAATCATTCTTTGGACAACATCATATCGTTCGGGAAAAAAGATGATCAAGTCAGTGTGAATGAAAAGCTTAACAAGACATAAAACATTCTAATCCATTGTATATGAGTACAGAACACTTTCATCACCATGATTGTTACTTGTTTTCTAGGTCACGACCATTAATAATTAATTACTTTCACTTTCTCTCTCTCTATTCTGTACCTGACAACTCACATATAGAAATAGCACAGTGATTATTAATCAATTGTTAAGAACTTATTTATTCCTTCATTGGAGCTTGGGGAGATTATCCAATAGACCTTTTTGAGTTATGGAATGTATTTTTTTCAAAGAAAAATATATTGTACAAAAAGTTTTGAAGATATAGGCCTCTACAGCGTTAAAAACTTTGCAAAATGATTTTGAAGTAGCCAAAAAGTTTTACCAACTTTTCTAAAAAGGAGTTGTATTGAGGGGCCAAGAGGGGGTAAGATTCAATCGCCAATATGTAAAACAGTGCAATTCATTCGCAATTAAAATGCAATTTGCGGTTATTCGTAAATTTAGAATAATTATGGATGATACTTTATTAAATTTGTAAATTTATGGTTCAACTGCGGTTAATAATATTTTATAATTGTAAAAATCGAACGCAACTGTATAACTGCATATTATATATATAACGCATCCAACCCGAACCTAAATTAGAACAAAGGAAAAAAAAAAGGGAAAGAGTTCGTTTATCTGTGTAATTGAACCATTATTGAACCCAGTAAATCGATGGCCTTTTGTATATCAGTATAAGCTCGGTTGCACAGCCTAAAAAAACTCTTTCTTTTAATTTTTATCATTCTCTTCCTTCCATATTACAAACCCTAAAGTTGAAAACACAAGGCGCCGTCACTGTCTTTTCTCTCCATTATGAAGCTGTCTCTCAACTCTTTGATGCGCAATAACAAGCAATCTAGTCTTTTTTTTTTCCTCTAATACTTTCATTTCACCCATTCTATCATTTGCATTTATTTTTGATTTTGTTTGAAATAGTTTTTGATTTCGTTCGCACTTTTTATTATTAGTCGTTTTGATTTCATATATTATATAACTTGTTTGTAGTTTTGATTTCGTGCTCCTATACTCTCATATTGTTCTTTTTTGTAATTGAAAGTTGTCTCCAATTGTAAGAACTGATCGAACCTAACCGCAACCGCATGGTTAGGTTTGGGCGATTCTAATCTTATTTGCGATTCAACTGCGGATGCAATTTCTTGCATTCGCACTTCACAGTTTGATTTGATTGGAGATTTGAAAATCGACCAAACTAAAATGCATACACCTTTAGCCAAGACCATTTTTGTAGTATATGTTTTGGTTACAAAGGATTAAACCTAAGATCTCAAGTTAATAATGCATGTATTTGGATATTTTTTCCTACAACCGAATGGTTGCAAGAGCTCCTGCAACTTTTTTTATTAAAATTAATATTTTTTTATTAAGGTGCAATATTTCTCTATAAGAATTTATAATTTTATTATTAATAATTAATTAATAATTTTCGTTTACATATTCAAAATTTCTATAATTTTAACAAAGAAAAGCTGCATCTTAATAAAGAAGGTGACATGAGCTCTTGCAAGTATGTGATTGTAAGAAAAAATTATCCCATATATCCAATTACACTTTTGTAGTATCTATTGATAGTGTGTAGTATGTATTGCAATTATACAAATACATGTTATTTTCTTTATTTGTTATGATATAATTTATCAAATTTATTAATATCGAAAATAATTCTGTGTGATAAATTAAGTTATAACGTAACAAGCATGCCTGTTTTTCTAATATGCTACAAAGCAAAACTCCACCATTACACTTTTTTTTGATAAGTTCCATCGATACAATATGCAATTTGCTATTTAATCCGCTGATAATAATTTGGCCATTTAATTTTCAAAATCCTAAATTTTGTGGACTGCACATGCTTCACTCCAGGCTACCTGAAATTGAGAATTGATGCAGCCACTTTTAGAGATTAGCATCGGTCTGGTTTTGTGGTTCGAGATTTAAGAGGCCAAGTTGTGGATTGCTGTGCATTGTCGATGACTGGATTGCTGGCTCCTACTGCTGCCGAAGCTTATGGAATCAGAGAGGTATTATCATGGCTTAAAGGAAAGCAATTGGATCATGTACTCATATACAGACAGACTCAATGTTAGAGAGGTATTATAGTAGTCAATTACTTACTACGACTGATTTTGTCAAAAAATATAGTATTATGTCAAATTACATAACTCAAACTGACATGCTAACTTGTTAGCTGGATAGTCAAAACCAATTGCTGATCCAGAAATCTTCGCACATGGGGTCGGGCTAATATTGATTAAAATAATTTTTTTTAACAAAAAATATACAAATATATATACTGTACAGAAAATTTATATTAAAGACTGTAAAATATAAAAAAAGTACAAATCAAGTTATACTTTGATAACTAATTCAATATAATCAACAATCCATCCAACTCATTCAATCTAAAAATCTAAGAATGAATAAACAATAATTAACTAAAATTAGGAAAAAAAACAAAACAGTAAAACAAAAATTTGAATAAACATGAATTATTAACATAAATCCCACTTAAACAAATGCACAATAACTCAATTCAATTCAACAATAAAACCAGGGACATTCTTTAGTATAAATCAAGTTACTCAACTCAACAATCCAATTCCAATTAAATTGAATCTAAACCCATTAAACTAACAATAAAAAACCCCTAAATTAGTTGATATATATAAAAAAAGAAATCAATTGAATCTTACTTACCGGAAGGCAGGGCAGACGACGTCGAAGTCGGGTGGCGGGGCAAGAAGAAGTCGCGGTGGCGAGTTGCAGAGAGAGCAAGGAGGGACGAGAGCTGAGTGGTGCAGAGATGAGAGAGTGAGAAATAGAGTGAGATTTGAGAAAGAAGGGTTGTTGTTATGTTCTGTGTTTTATTTTTTCTATGCTCATTGAACAACAGGTCGTTCCCTATCGTTCGCTTACTTTTTGTTAATAAAACGCCATCATTTTTTATCCCTAATTCATTTCTTCCTCAGAGGGTTTCAAAAGAGTTACAGAGGGCCATAGACAAAGCAAGGAAGAGGATGGCAACCATCAAGGGATAGTGAGGGCGATCCAGGCGGAGGTGAGGGGGTAATAGGAGTACCCCACCACCAGTGGGTCGGGCGACCCCTCCTGGATCCATCGTCGGTCAAAACTAAATATCATATATATAGCAATTAGCAAAGTACCATAACTTTTGTTGCCTCATGTTTTCCACTACCAAATAATAAAAGTTTCAACAACTCTAACTTTTAATCACAAAAAAATTAAGAACTGTTTAGTTAAAAAAAATTTCTACTATTTTCTACAAAATTATAAAATAAAGATGAAAAAATAAAAAACTTGTTTTAAAAAATTTTCATTAGCAAACGTATTTTTTAAATGTTTTTAATTTTCAAAAAATAGAAACAAAATAGAAAAAAAACTGTTTCTAAATTAAACATAGCCTTATTATTCGAGTAGAACACACCTATTGTATTTCAAGTTCTTTTTTTTTTTTTTTGAAAACGTTGTATTTCAAGTTCTTTATGACTACGCTTTACGTTTCTCATCCCTCTTCGGAAGGAGTTTTTTTTTTTTATCAGAATTCGGAGTGCAAACAAGAAGTAAACTAAAAAATCAAAATAATAAACAAAAGCATGCAACAAATACAAGAGGAGAGAAGAAAAAAGAACAAAACCTGTTAATGAAATAGTAATACAAAAATCTAGCTATAGGCGAGGTAAAAGAACCTGTATTAAATAAAAGATACATTAGACTCGTCTTTTTGCAATATTTGTTGGAACAAGCAAATTGCATGATCGGATCATGTTGCTCAAAATTATCGACAATGAAATTAGTGACGGGCTCTGCAAGATATTGGCAGTGTCGTCTTCTCATTGTCTCTGTTTTCTTTGTCATGGGATCTGCCGTCTTATCGTCTCGATCGTGCCCTCAAAATTTCATTGATTTTATAGAAACCATATTGATGATCAACATCACTAACAGCTCTGCCTTCTCCTCAATCTCATTTTCGCTTCCAACATTATGATGAGACCGTCCAAACTCATGCCCCAGGTATTCTTTTTTCTTTTTTTTCCCCCTTTTGGGATCTGCAGTTTCTTGTTTCTTCGTAGTTCAGTTCTTTCTTCAGTCATTCATTTATATCCAAATTATTTATTATCAAGATTATCTTCATGGAGGAGCGGAGGACATAGTTTAATGGTTTGAAAGACCAGCCATGTTATTTGTATGCATTTCATGGTCTGCGACAGAGCGCCTTTGAGGACGACCTGTATCGTTATCATTGGCTAGTACTCCGATTCCGTTAATAATATAGGGTTTGTTAGGAAGAGATAGCATATTTTGTATAATTTTTGCATATCTATTAAAAAATTATTAAATACATAAAATGCTAAATATTGTGTTTATTAAATGAGAATATAGATAATATCTTTTTAACATTGTACGGACGACAAGTCGTTGCCAGCAAATGGACGCCCATTTTCTGGTTGGGCTTCTCAGCCCATTTCTAACCTTATAAACGACCACTCATTTTCTGTCCATCTCATAACCGGCCTGTCGTTGAGATATGCTGTAGATCTCGAGTCTTGCCAGTTATTGCTCATCGTTTTTGCCTGGTTTGCAGGAATCATACATCCGTACACGGGAGGATCCATTTTTCGCTGGTCTATTAAGACGCGATGATGCTTCAAATGCTCAGAAAGTTCCCACCCTTGACTTGGAAAGTGACATCAGAACTGACAGCATATCTCGATCAGTATCAGACATTGGATATCAAGGAAACCTCGTTTCAGACATATTCGACAAGTCCATAGGCATCAATTTCAGCGGCTCAGACACTATTGACAAACCTAAGATCGCCAAAACAGCTTCCTTTGCCTTTCCAAACTTATCACAACTAAAACTGACATTTGATGATGATGATGATAGTGACGACTTAAGCAATGAAGATAACAAAGTGTCAAGTCCTAAGGCATTGGGAAGTGCTGAACAGTACTTCCAGATTATTCCTGTTCAAGAAAGCCCTGTTTTTGAAAAGACATATAGAATTTGTAGAAGAAAGTCGTCAAATTTGTCTGAGATTCCACCGCTTCCTCAATCTGCTGCTTCATTCTATAATGGGTTTTTGCCACTTGTTGAGATTGTGGAGTCGTGTGAAAGTATCGAGAGACTGAATTTGTATTTGAAGGCTAGAAGGGATGATGTCAATGCTGGGGTTCCTGGAAAGTTCTTGCATGTTGTTATTGGGAAAGATGCTGGTAAAGTTCTCAACTTTTTTTTAATTTTAGTCATTTTGGTGCACTATTTAATTGTCAAGAAAACTAACAATGTGGATGCTTTGTTGGGTTGTTGCTGTGATTGATTAATTTCAGATGTTGGATCAGTGGCTTCAACCATAATGTATGCTTTATATCTGAATGAAACGCTGGAAAATGATCAGCTCTGTACTGTACCTGTTATCAATATGAAAAGGGCCGATTTTAGCTATCATGCTGAGCTAAAATGGTTGTTGGATTCATGTCAAATTGAAGATTCATCTTTGATCTTTGTAGATGAGGTATGATCTTCTGACTGGTATTCTTATTCGTCTTGCAGACGTTAATTTAATTAAAAATCTTGTTAGTGTGAATTGACACAGGGTAACCAGTGCTGTTGAATTTTAGAAATGTGATTTTTGCGATTTACTAGAGTCTTTTGTTTCCTGAAGTTCTCAAACTATTGTGTATTGAGATAGGATTTAGGCAGCCTCTGAAGTGAAATTTTTTAATTCTGAAATGGTGACTTGTTGAGCAGATTGATCTGTCATATTATGACCTGTTTGGAAGTCTCAAGCTAGTTTTGTTGAATGGCCACAAGCTTCCAAGCAAACAAGAGGTAGTAGCTCATTGAAAGAAAGGATATTTTTTTAATTGTAATATTGAAATTCTCCATGCATGTTTATTACTTCCATTCTTTCCCATAGGCATTAAAGGAAGCTGTGGTTGAAATATTTAATTGCAGAAAGGTACATCTTTTTTGTTGGGTTTTTTTGTTACTCTTGATGCAATTTATTTACCAAGTATCATCTTCTTATAAGATAACTTAGCTTTTTATATCTGTTTAACAGGGCGAATCTGCTTATCCTTGGGTTGAGACAATTACCGTCACACAGGCATGATCCTGGAACTATGCCTTTGTATTGAGCTATATACTTCAGTATTTTGTAGTTTGAGATCAAAATAAAAGTATTACATACCAATTTTGCAAGTCGGGGACGGATGTTATATGAAAAGCAGAAACAAACATCTCCAATGAATAAAAATCTAAGCAACTTAATCTTTTGCTCTCTTTTAGCCGTTTCTCCTCTTTAATTAAGTTGTGCAGTTATTGATATGAAAAAGCATATGATTTAGCTTATTGGATGTACAGGATGCCTCATGCTGTACCCTTGTTGCTGAAAAGT
>CAODLS012390019.1:0-12896 GCA_948243855.1 Flueggea neowawraea | reverse complement strand
ATTCTTCTACAATGTTAGGTTTCGAAAGCTCTTGGTTCGAAAGCTAAGTGATACAATGATAATAATGCTTTTCATTTTTTTTATTTTTCAATTGTCTATGTTGTCGCATCTGCATATGACAATATGGATCCTTCTACTGGTGGTGAGCTTTGTTAAAAGATGATGTCTTGAAAATCAATATGTTTTTTACATGAATTTGATAGCTCTTTTTGTGCTTTAGGTTTCCTCAAGAGAGAGGCATTGCAACGAGATGAAAGCAGGCTAGACAGAGAGAGAGAAAGAGTGTGATAGGAGTGAGAGGGAGAGAGATATTTCAAAACCCTAGTTGTTGCGCCCTACGAAGAAGGAGTTGTTTGGAAAATTATTTTGTGGCCTAAAATTTTGTAAAATTATAACTGAGAACATTTTGTACTAATTTTTGTATTTATAATATTGAGAACATTTTATACTTATTTTTATATCTATAATACTGAGAACATTTCGTACTCATTTTCGTATGTGCAAAACTGAGAATGATTTATTATTGTTTTGTACTCATTTTTTACTATTTATTTACGTGATAAGAGTAACATAAAACTGAGAACAACTAGTTCTCATTTTGAATCTAGAATATGAGTACATGTTATTCTCGTTTTGTACTCATTTAATACTTGTTTGTATTTAGTTTATTATCGTTTGCACTCGTTTATACTCATTTTTATATGTGCAAATTTGAGAATGATCTAGTCTCATTTTGTATTTTTTTTATCGTGTGGTTAAACTTTTCTGGTATATGGTCAATTTTCTGATACGTGGTCAACATGCGGTCAACCTTTTGACGCGCAATCAGATGTGGTCAAAAAGTCAAATTTTGGCATTTATGTAATTGCATGAAATGAGTTGGTATTTTTGTATGCATTTTGAATGCTCTGGCATTTTTGAAATTTAAATTTTTTTGAAATATTTTTGAGTTTTTTTCTATCATTTTTAGAGATAAATAGTGAAGTAAAGAGAGCATTGAAAGTGTTTTTTTTATGAATAACTCTTTATTATAAAGAAAAATAACAAACTAAAAAGAGTATTGGAGATGCTCTAATATATGGAATTAGATAATTGAAAAATACCAAATATCTATGTTATACACCAATTTGCCGAAAATGTACCAGAAATTCCAAAATTGATTAGTGTCACAATTAAGTAAGATAATTTATGGCTAAATAAAAGGAGTAATAATAGGGTTGTAACCGATATTTACTATGTAACCGAATTTTAGTGGACAAAATTAGAATATTAAAATCTATAATTGCATTATCAAAAGTTTGGTTGGTATATTTAGATAAAGTTTTGAAAGGTGGTTATTTTATGCAATTTTGTGGATAGGACTACTAGGTTAGCTTCATTAATCGGGCAAGCCCAAAGTCAACAAATTGAAACAATTAAACCTCCAATAAAATTACCATTTCCTTAGATTTCTATTCTGATTCCGATTTCGAAATTTGAACCAAACGGAAATGGATCGTGTAATTCTATGAGTATGAAATATCTTTGATGTTAACAACATACAAAAGGCAATTGAATGTTGCAAACTTCAAATAAGCTCCTCAATTTCTTGGTTGTAGAAAATTCATTAGTTTTTTCTAAATGCACAAGTGATGAAAAATGGTGATCAATGAAGCTGTGGTCCTTGTCAATTTCGACTTTACTTGTTCGTATTGTCAATCTTCCCCAACCTAACTCGTTGAGAAAGCTGTGATCAATTAAGAGACAAAAGCCGAAGATTTCAGATGCTTGACTTTTATCTTCACCGCCAAATGGACCGAATTTCCATATTTATAACATCTTCCAAGTGAAATTAAAGATCTATATCTAATTAAGCTACAAGTTCCCTGCCAAAATTTGCACTTTCTTTTTTCCAGGCACAAAGCTGCAAGTACCTCAACCTTGCATAATCAAATATAACCATTGAAATTTTTTGAATACATATTTAAAGCAACCAAATGGGGAATCTCTTTACAACTCATCCTGGTAGTGAAGGGTATGGCCATAATTCACTTTCTTTCTTCGTTATTCATGTTTTCATTAGTTATATAATTGCAGCGCAGATTTTCGTTTAATTTACATGCGTTTTTATTTTTCTTACATTTTGATGTGTAGAATGATAAGAATGAAGTGGAGAAGGAAGAAAATGAGTTGCGTAAACCACTCAACTGCGACTCATGAGGGGATAAGAACTGTAAAAGTGAACAATCCATGCGACTTCTCCGGAAATTCAGAGCTCTGCGTTTGCATTGTCACTTGGAATATGAATGGACAGGTCCGATTATACCGGGCAAAGCTGCTTCTTTTTTTTTTTCGTATCACGCATGCTTTTTGTTCATTTATTTCGCCGACATTAATTACTTTCAGGTCTCTTATGAAGATTTAGTGGAGCTAATCGGAAGCAACCGAAAATACGACCTACTGGTGGTTGGCTTACAAGAGGCACCACGTCGAAACATAGCAAAATTACTGAAGTCAGTTCTCATGGACACTCACATGTAAGCAAGCCACCATTTCCCTTCCTCTCTTATTCAAAATCTTAAATTTAGTAATTAAGTCGTATTTTATTTTAGAACTAATTGATTGGACCTTGTTTTGAAATGATGCAGTCTGCTAGGAAAGTCCATCATGCAGTCTATTCAGTTATTTGTATTGGGGCCTCAGAATTCGCGACAGTTCACCAGAGGTGAGAACTTTAATTAAATTTTCGTGTTTGGAATTTTTTTTTCCATTTTAGTTCTGTTTACATTTTTTGTCAAATAAAAATTGGTTTGCAGAATTGAAGGTGGATAAGCATTCTGTGGGCGGATTTGGTGGATTTATTGGGAGAAAAAAGGGAGCTGTGGCAATCCGCATCAACTACAAAGGAATACTAATGGTATTCATCTCTTGTCATCTTTCTGGTGCGTTGCCATTAACCATTCAATTAATTATTTAAAACATGTTTAATTAATCACTAATCATATTTATGGGTGCATAAACAAATATGCAGCTCACGTTCACAATGTGGAAGAGAGAAATTCTCAGTGTAGACATATATCACACCATCTTTTCTTCAAGGACTGCAACCCCTACGCCGCGCCGGCCAATGTGACGGTGTGGCTCGGAGACCTGAACTACCGGATACAGGACATTAATACTCATCCAGCTAGAAATTTGATAGACAAAGACCTTCACGGGGTGAGTTTCAATCTTAATCCCTTCAATGGCGACTATCAGAATTTACCCAAGTCACAATTTTATGTTTTGTTTAACGTTGTCACCTTAATAATGTAGTTGCTCAGGGGTAGAGATCAGCTCTTGCAAGAAGCTGAAAGGGGACAGATATTCAATGGATACTGTGAAGGGACATTAGAGTTTAAACCAACGTACAAGTATAATGTCGGAAGCAGCGATTATGATACAAGTTACAAGGTATGTGTATAGATGTATAATTATATGCACTACAACAGTCTGCCTTGATATCTAGCTAAATTGTCTTTTTTCTCGCCAAACACCCTTACCAAGGAATTTGGCGAAAAAACACTTTCTTGCAAGATAACATCTAGCTAGCAGCTACAATTTGTAGCTATTGGCGAGAAAACATTACGTTATCACAAATAGCTACCACATTTATAATTGACGATAAATTTTCTTTTCTTATTAATAACTAGTATTAATTCACTTGTTGTCTCTAAGATATAATGCAGTATTTTCTATAATTTTTGAGTTTTAAAAAATTTCTCTACGGTTTTTATTCCTAAGAACCGCAGATGAGATTTTTAAGAACTGTAGAATTTTTTTTTGAGGATCGTAAATAAATTTTTTAAAAACTTTAAAAAGTGAAATAATTTTTTTTAAAACTTGAGACGGCATAAGTAGTTAACCTTATTATCTATGGATTTGTAACTGAAGTTTTTTTTTGCAAGAAAAATTATAATTAAAATTAATATTAAATTAACTTATTTATTTTAAATAATTTCTAATTGAAACTACATATATATCAACTAATCTTTTTCAACATAAGTTAATAAAGAGAAAATCTTATTCATGGACAAACAATAGAATGACATCAATAATTTTACAATAACAATAGCTTGATCCCAATTAAGTGAGATCAGTTACATAAATTTTGAATCATCATTGTACAAGTACAAATACTACTCTGTAAGCATATAAAACACAAAAAAGCTCTTTATGACGAGACGTCAACAAAAAATTATCTCATCCTTTGCTGCAAACGACCTAACCATTACCCTCGACAAAGAAATTCCAGCTTGAGAAGTTTGTTCCAGTGCCTGAATCAACAAAAAATAAGAAAATAAATAAACACTTTCATAAAAGACAGAGGATTTCAACAACACAGTTCTCTTTCCAAATCGACGAAGACACCGAAGGAGAGAGTGAGGAAGAGAAGACGACGACAGCGGAAGGGGAAGTGAGGGACAATTTAGGGATTTAATGGAGATAAAGGGTGAAGAAGTGAGGCTGACTGCAGTGGATGGGAGAGAGAGACGATGGTGAAGGCTGGGAGTGGAAGAGGAAGGGTTTGGGGTGTGACTCTGGGTGACAGCCTGAGAGTGTATGGGTGATTACCTAATGTGTTTTGTCAAAAATTTATTAAAAATCATATTATTAAAGCTTATTTCGGGGAGAAAACTTTTCTATAGATATGTTATCATTTTAGGTAATAGCTAGAAACTGTTTATCATTTTAAGCCAATAGTGAGAATAAATTCTTTTCTTGCTGATAACGAGAAATTTCTGGCTAATGGCTTCAATTTTTATTTTCTCACCAAGAATTTGTAGCTATTTTCTTGTAGTGATGATCAATTTTGTCAATAATTGTACATTGTATAAATGTGATCCTTACACGTCTCAAATGGGTAGGTGCGTGTGCCAGCATGGACTGATAGAATCTTGTTCAAGGTGGAAGACACGGACAAGATGAGTGGAAGCTTACATTCTTATGAGTCCCTAGATGAAATATATAGTTCAGATCATAAGCCAGTGAAGGCTCATCTTTGCTTAAGAAGCTTCAAGTCTGCATAGAAGTTAATTTGACGTTATGGTGCATAGTTCATTCTCATGCAATATGTTCATTCTTTCCAAGTAATTAACCACGTATCAAAAACCGTAGCGTGTCTTGGTCTATTCAATGTGTTTATATGAAAGAGTGAGTTAGTAGCACGAGTTGAGTTTGTGAGAAAAATTTCCTAATTTGATACTTCACAGGAGAGCAGAGATCTAAGAGCACTTCCGACCGACCGCCATTTTCTACAGTAAAAAAGTAGAAGCCATAGCGTCACCCAATATTTGGTATGGCACTATAGCTCTACTATTCTTTTTTTTTTCTTTTATTTATTTTATTTTTTGATATGTTTTTTTAATTTTTTTGAATTAATCGTTTTTTTATTCAAATTTCCTTTTGTGTGGACACAATTCTCTTTCCAAATTTCAGTGGCCTTCCTATGCCTAGTCGCTAACATATTACAAGCGAACACAAATCTAAAATCAATAACAATAGTAATATAGGACTCATGTATCTTTAAATTAAAATAAACAACTAAATTAACTACAACGATAATTGCACTGGCTTGAGCAAAAATCAGGGAAAAAAACTGCACACCTGAAGGAGAACTAATCAAGCCAGCATTGCTACAACCGATGGAGCGTTTCCTCTTAATTGAACAAGCAAGTTGAGGAACTTCGATAGAATTAGCGTCATCTATTCTCAAACTAAAAGTAAAATTCGAAGGAGAATCCACAATGGGAAAAAAAGGAAAAATGGAACCTTAGGTTTAGAAACTAAAAATCTTGTTGAAATTGCAAAAACAAAATCAAACTCAAAATCAAAGAAGACTATAGATAAAGTTTTGAAAAAAATGAGAAAGAGAACCTTCAAAGATGAACAACGAAGGATAAAATACATGTGATTTGATACCTTTACTAAATTTTTACGTTTTTTTGATTTAGTTTTTGGAAAAAAAATAGTTTGACAAAATGAATAGAGTTGGAGGGAAAATTTGGAAATAATCTAGGGATTATAAAATTGAATTAAAATATAAGGCAGAAAAGGTTAAAGAATAAACATATATTAATTTTGATAAAATTTGAATATTAAAGTCCAAACAGAAAACATTATGATCACAATCATTAGGAAACGTTACACGATATAAATGTTCTCTTATCAACTCATCGCTATAAATAGACATAGAGACCACTTGTCAATGTACGTACTATTTGATATTTATACCGATACTCTGCTCAAATTAATACTAATTTGAGCATCGAAGATTCTCTCAGGGAGCAACCCGATCTCATTGTCTTTCGTGCTTTCAGGTTCAAGGTGGCATTCGAGTGTCTCAAGTGTTCGTGTTCTCATCGTTATTGTTGTTCATTTTCTGAAACAACAACAATTAACGTCGTCTGTGGGAACTCGAGCAAAAAGCCTTCAAGATAAAGTTGTGTTCCTAAACCCTTTAGTTTCGACTGAGGGCTATTGTAGTGTCATACTCTCAAATCACCTAGGAGTTGATGTTAAGGGTCACTTATAAGCACATTCTTTCTTCAAACCATTGAGATGTCTTCCTAGGAATAAAATCGTGAGGGTCCATGAATCTAAAATGGATAATACCTCAGTAGATGGGTCTAACGTGTAATCATCGAGAGACATGGTGTACAACAACATTAAATTTTGGACGTATAAAATAGGAAAAGGGCAATTGGTGGGCACAAGGAACGACGAGTAATTTGAAAAATATAGAGTAAATTACATGGAAAACTCTATTTTCTTTTTTTTTTAATTATGTACATACAGTTTTTTATTTGGCGTTTCTTTTAAGGAGCATGTAAACTTTTCATACGAAGAGTTTACTTTTTAGCACGGAGCTTCTACTCTTTTAATTATATTTTTCTAATTTCTCTCTCTCAATTTTTTTTTCTTTTTTCTCCTCTTTTGGTTGCTTTTCTCCTTTCTCATTCATCCTCTCTCTCTTCTCTTCTCTTCTGCTTTCTCACTTCTCTCTCCTTTCTTTTTTTTTTCCTCTTACAAAGCTGCTTTCTCTCATTCATCCGACGCTTTCCTACTCTCTCTCATTCGTCGGACACCTCTCTTACGCTTGTCACGTCGCTCTCTTTTCCTTGGATTCCCATTTCTTTGCTTTGGAAAATTTACTTTAGTTATCTTCAATTAGAGCTTGAAAGTATAATTAAGTGATCCCGAGTTTTGCAATTATAATTTTGTTTGTTTTGTTGTAATTTTTTAGCAACTAAAGGTCATTAATGTTAATTTGGTTGGTGGTAGGTAAGAAATTTGCTTTCGTTTTCAGAATTACCATCTTGATCCTTACTTTTTTCTCTTTATTGATTTTTTTTCTTTTTTTTCGGAGAGAACGAAGCAATAAAGAAGTTTATTTGAGGTTTATTTGAAGTTTGTTTTAGGTTTATTTGAATTTTATTTTATGTTTATTTTAGGTTATTTGAAGTTCATTTTAGGTTTATTTAGAGTTTACTTTAAGTTTATTTTTAGTTTACTTTAGGTTTATTTTATAGATTTTAAAAAAGTTTATTTAAGGATTTTAAAAGGCTTATTTTAGGTTTATTTTATTTAAAAGTTTTTATTTTAATTTTATTTGAAGTTTATATTAGGTTTATTTGAAGTTTATTTTATGTTTATTTCAGGGTTTTTTGAAGTTTATTTTACGTTTATAGTAGGTTTATTTTATTTTCATTTTAGGTTTATTTGAAGTTTATTTTGTGTTTATTTTATGTTTATTTTAATTTTATTTTGGGTTTAATTTTTGTTTACTTTACAGATTTCAAAAAGGTTTATTTAAGGATTTTAAAAGGCTTATTACAAGTTTATTTTATTTAAAATGTTTATTTTAGTTTTATTTTAAGGATTTTGAAACGTTTTTTAAAAGCTTTTTAAGTTTGTAAAAGGTTTTGAAAAGTATTATTTAAGTGTTGTTTTTTAGTTTTTAAAGGTTTTTAAAATATTTTTATGTTTTTAAAATATAAATTGATTTTTAGTTTTTTTAATTATTTTTTAATTATTTTTTTGGTTAGATATTAAAAAATAATAAAAAGTATAAGTTGATTAAAAAAGCTAATAGAATAATTTAAAACTAAAAAAATAAATAATTAATAAATTTAAAAAATGGAAAAAAAAAGATGAAGAGAAAAAAAAATTTAGTCTAAGTGAAAAAAAGTCAAAACAGAACTAAAATGAAGAGAATAAAAAGAAAAGGGACAAAAAATAATTAAATAATTTTCACCAAAATTATGAAAATATTGCAAAAAATAAGTTTTTTAAAGTGTAGATTGACTTTTATTTTAGTTTTTATTTTTTTATTTGGTTTTCAACTTGCGTTGATATTAACAAAAAAGACAACTAAAAGAATAATTTAAAGCTAAATAAAAATTAAGATAAAAATAAGACCAAAAAAATTAAATATAAACTAATAAATATAAAAAAATCGTTGAAATAATTGAAAAAATAGTCAAAAAGGACTAACAAGTGAAAAGGAAGAAAAAATAAGGACTTCACTAAAAATTGGAAAAGAAAAGTAGAGTTGCCGTGCGGAGATGCAGTCTCCATATTTAAAGAAGGGATTTGGTTAAAGAAAAAGGGGTTTTTGGGTACGTTTCAAAAACAAAAAGGGATTTGCTGTTGGTAATTAAAAAAGATGTTTTTTTCTTATTTTTGTAAGTTCCCGGAAACCTAATTTTCTCAAGTTTTAAATGCAATTTGTTCGGTACCGCTACGGCCCATGTCCCTCGTCATTGTTGCAGTAGTGGGACGAAGTCAGGCCAATCGAGCTCAACGGGCTTTAATGGCCACTAACAAGAGAACTCAGCGAGACATCCAATTAAATGGGAACACTTTGACATTTGCCAGTACCTATAAAATTAATTTTCACCTAGTCCAAGTTTGGCGAATCAGCTGCCTAGCCAACTATATGAACTGGCCCCCGACTGCCTAGCCAACAGGTTTTGAGTGAAAGGATGAGACACATTCCGAAGGTTTTAGATGGAAGCTGAAACGATGAGACACAATAACAAGAAGTGGATGTGAAAAGGAGCCACACCCTGTTGTATATTCAACACAAGCTCATATTTAACATTATTGACAATGATTGTGTCCTTAAATTGAAGTTAAACGTTGTATGTTAGCTAGTGGGTCGAATGTATTTTAGTCACGTGACAAAATTCATTTCTTTTTTTTTTACCAGCAGAAAATTCACTTCGTCTGCATCAATTTTATCAGTTCATTGCCATTTAACCGTATAAGTCCATAGCGATTTCCATTGAGAATGAGCACCTCAAGTTTTTTTGACAAATAATAAACATATCTATTTTTATAATTTTTATAGTTTCTGTCTAAAAAGTAGCGTCGAATCTTATTTGCTTCTTCTAATCACTATTTCAAAACGTCATTATTTTTTCAATGGAAATCGCCTTTCAACTTTTCCCTCGCTTTAAATCAAAGAGCGTCCTATTGTAAAAATTTACTTTTCCACGTTTATGCCTTCTAAATAAAAAAAAAATCAAACATTCTTAATTATACATTTGTTAAGATAAAAAACAATGAGTAATTGTTAACGTTTATTTTCTTTGAAAATAAATTATTAATATTTGTAAAAAGCGTGACCATTCAATAAGTCGACCAACCACTCCAACATTGAAAATTACTTGAACAAAAAACAAAAGAGAAGAAAGAAAAGGACATTGGGTCGCCTTGTAGACGAATTTTACAAGGACCCCACATGCAATGCATTACAGTCTGATTATATTACGAAAAATTCACAAAGAAGTTGTGAGTTTGTGTCTGCATTGCCCAATTGGGTTCTGATGATCTTTCGTCAAACCCTTCTGGGTCATAAGACAAGAATCTGCGTTTTTTTACTTACCGTTTATTTGTCCAAATTTGACTTTGAATTTGCGTACAATTCAAGCACTTCTCATTCTTGGCGTGCCTGACTTCGTTCCTTTATATTTTTTCTTCTGATTAAACCCAAAAAGAAAACCCTGGTTCCTGAATCCCAAGTTTTGTTCTTGACATAAAGATTTATGCTTTGGATTATTTGTTTGTTGCATTCTTGCTTAGATTTTTGTTTCCTACATAAAAGTGAAAGAGAAAAAGCTCCATTGTTGTTTGTAAAGGGAGAATTTTTTGACAAAAAAAACTTTCCTTTTAGCTGATTGGGATCTAAGCTCTCCTGGGTTTCTTCCGCCCCCATCGATTTCTTTTGCAGGTCGTTGATTTGTTAGAGGTGAGTCACTTCTCCACTATTTGATTCTCTGCTTTTCTTTTCTTTTAATATATATTGAAATCTGAATATTACCGTGTGTCAATTGTCATAAGTTTGATGCGCATTATTAGCTGGAGGAATCTCTTCTTCTCTTATATTACTGACTTTAAGTGTAGAGAGAACTTTGGAACTTTGATGTGCTGTTAGAAAGTTCTTAAGCTTAAACATTTCTGTGGCTCAATGATCCCTGGTTGGTGATGGAGCTTGTTGTGTAGTTTATTCCATTCCTTGTTTTGACTGTAAGATGAGTAATGCAATAAAGTGCCGCCGCTGACATTGGCAATTAGCTTGCTTCATATGTAACAATCCATAATCTATAAATTGATTGCAGATGTCTAGCTTAGATTGTTTACTATGAATTGCTTTCGACTTCATTGAGCTTAGTGTTTGCTTATATTTTGCAGCTAAGAACTCCAAAGAATATGAGAAGATAACTGCACCTGTAATGGGTTGGCTCAGCAAAATTTTTAAAGGGTCTAGCCATAGTGTTTCAGAAGGGCATTATCTTGGGAATTGTGGAGAAGAAGATTCTAATTATTATGCCCCATCTACCTCACGGGTATTTACCGATACTTCTTTCTTGCTCGCCAGTTTCGTATTCTTATTGCTTTGTTCTTGATTAGAACGTAGAGAAGGAACATACACAAAGTTGTAATAGTTTTAGAGATTCTAGGCTACACATTATGTGCTGCTTCTACATTGAGATTGAGCTTTGGTAGTTTTTATTGCAGAGAGCGGCTACATGGCTTGATGGAAAATTTATTTATTTATTTATTTTAACCAACTTCATTGTCCTTTTCAATTAACTGTTTTATGTTTGCATTTGGAACTAAGATGTGTGGTCAGATCGGGAAAATGAAGATATAGACCGTGGTATTGCACTATCTCTTATAGAGGAAATCACAATGGAAGGAACGTTATTGGTGAGTAATATTGCTATTCCATGCTTCTGGTCTTGTGATCTACTGGTTCGCAGCATCTTGCTTGGATACATGTTATTTATTCCTATACTTGATAAAATCATGTCTATATAGATTTTGTCTGTCTCTTTGAATGCTCATTAGCTACCCATGGAAATTGATTCTGTTTGTGGTTTGGTTGTCTATGCACTAGAATGTCTTTCTATCATAATTTGTTTGCTCACCAAAGAAAGATCCTCATGGGAAACGCATTGTAATGGCAGACTTTGTAGTTTTTGTGCTGTACTTTAGAACTCATATTAGGGCCTTGCTGTATTGGGCTCAAGAACTTACTGCCTTTCAATTCACAAGTAAATAAGCAATGTTTCTGTTGCTGGTTTCCCTCTTTGCCTCCATTGATTCGCTTTAAATGCCTTAGTAGTCTAATGCAGTGCGTTTTTGTAAAGCAACAAAAAAGTTAAAGACCTTAAAGCAAAGCAGTGTAATGATAGAATCAATTTTTTTTTCCTCTTGCAACAAGATGGTATCTTATTGTGTTGACTTGCTTTTTTCTTTTTTTTTATCAACTGTGAGTACAATGAGAAACTAGTTCTTCAAGCTAAAATGCATTTACAACTTTAAAAGAGACTCACAAGAAACTGTTACTGAATGGAAAAATGTAATTGTTGGTGTTCATTCTTCATGCATTTATTTCTTTTGAACCCAAATCTTGGTTTCTCTTCTTGCTAGTGAATTCATTCATATCCTATGCATCTTATGGTTTACTGGTACTAGTAAAAAATATTTAGTTCATTTTGGTCTAAGTGGCAACTTATTGTGTAATTTTTTATTTTAAAAACAAATAGATTATGAGACTCAACTGAAAGAAGATGAACAACTTGCCAGAGCCCTACAAGAAAGCTTGAATGTTGAATCTCGTCCTCATCCCCCTCTCCCTCCCCTCCCTCCTCAATATGGAAATGGAAGTGCATATCAAGGAAATTTATATCAACCCGTACCAGTTCACTTTCCAATGGGGTTCAGGTTCTCAATCTTTTGATTGACTGAATTTCACCCAACAATCTCATTCTCATATTAGCTGCTTTTTTGTCTAAACATTTAGAATTTGCCTTATGACTGTTTCTAATTGTGTCCAGGATTTGTGCTGGTTGCAATTCTGAGATTGGTCATGGAAGATTCCTAAATTGCGTCAATGCATTTTGGCATCCGGAATGTTTCCGTTGTCATGCTTGTAACTTACCTATTTCTGATTATGAGGTGAAAGCATTGCTTTAGATTACTTTCTGGCGCAATTCACTGATACTGTTGTTGATTGCTTTTTAACATTAAAGAAAGTTGTTTTTTTGGTGTGTATAAGCTAAAGCTAACTTTCTTGTTCTTGTAGTTTTCGATGTCCGGGAATTATCCATATCATAAATCTTGCTATAAGGAGCGTTATCATCCCAAATGTGATGTTTGCAAGCATTTTGTAAGTATCACTCCTGTCATAGAAGCTAGCTTTTAATTTCGAACCTGATGTGACGATAAATAAACTGCTGTAAGATAAAAATAAATCTATAAGATGCCTCCTTTGTCCATCAAATTAAAATGTGAGAACCAATACCTTGTTCTTCTGTTGTTGAATCTAGATATTCAAATTCTTCTGTCTTCTAGCCTGTATGTTG
>CAODLS012389514.1:0-19271 GCA_948243855.1 Flueggea neowawraea | reverse complement strand
CTCTGATACCACTTGTTAGGGCCTAAACACACAATCAAACCCACTCAAGAAAATAAATAATAGAGAAAAAGAGAAGAGAAAAATACGCAAAATTTTTAACGTGGTTTGGTCTTTCAATAGACCTACGTCCACGAACTCCACTAAAATAAGTATTACAATTTTCTGATGGACAAAATTGTAAAAACCTTCTCCACTCTCACAAACCCAAGCCCACACTCTCTAATTAGTTAGCTTAGGATTTGTGATACAAAACACATGAGGCCCAATGCCTATTTATAAGGGTAAGATCCCATTCTCATCCTACAACTAAGTGATGTGGGATAAATACTTTTACCAAACTCAGTCCTAGACAATATGGGATCCACTTCAAATCCTCTCTTACTTTATGTGCGATTTGGGGAGTTATCCCAACACTCATCATCCAAACTTGCATTGGTTTTTCCTGTCAAAACACAAATGTTGAGTTTTGAACCTTTAATGGGTGGAAACAAAGAGTTGAGCGCAGAAACAAGGTATACCTTCTTAGAAGGGGCATTTCTTGAACCTGTTTTTCCTTTTAGCTTTTCCACTTTAGGGATAGCATCTGGTGAACCGATCAACATGAATTAGAAGTTTTTTTAGGGACATTCAAGAAACATCTTTATCTATCCTTTATGTGCACCTGTTTCCATTGCAGAGTTTTGATGATGTTCCAATTGCTTCTGCAGGTTCTTCTGTGCTTTTTGCTTTCTTAATGTACTTTCTGGGATTTTTGGTGCATTTTTTGCGACCTTTTAACCCCTTTCAGCTTTTAAACCGTTTTCCATCTTCTGTAAAGCCTCATTGTCAGCTCTATCTAGCTCCTAAAAATAGATATAACGATTAGAGCACATTGCAGTGACTAAGAAACAAGCATAATATGAGCATTAATTTGTTGCTCATGCATCAAGTTGCAGCTCCAGGGCATCTAGATCTTTGGCCAAGATATCCTTTGGAGTCAACTTGCTCATAATAGATGTCAGGAAAATCGGCGATAGAAGAATGCGGAATAACAAAGAGCAATCACACAATAATACAAGATTTACGTAGTTCGATCAATTCGATCTACGTTCACGGGCAGTGCATAAGTAATTCTACTATTCAGAGTCAAAAACAATTACAACGACTTATAACAACATTTAAAGACTTCCCGTCCATCAAAAGGCATCTAAGAATTGTCCCAAGCCATCTATTTATATTATACAATAAATCCTTGTCAAAATAGACCACCCAAAATCTTACTACACGTCCTAAAATGTTCCAGAATAGAGACATGGGCATGACAACATGAGACACGGTCGAAGCAAGCCAAAACACAGGCAACAAATCATGTCCGTGTAAATTCGGACGTTACACGCTGTGTCCCAGGCCGTGTCCTGAACTGTTTCATACAAAGCTCCTCCTTTTTGTCTCCAATCCGTCGCATTTCGACTTTGGTTTATCAACCATCAATATGGCTCCAATTCTTAATTAAGAAAATCACTTCAACATTAACAATTCTCCACCTTGAAGTGAATTTTCTTTCACGTACAACTCTGAATCCCAATTACTCATCTGTCATATCCCCAAAGGGCCTCAAATGCTGCAACAACGAACCAAGTCTAACCCGGACTTGCCACCACTATCGATCTTTCTGTCCACTCCTAACAACACACCACCCCACATCCTTTCTATGTCCTCCAGTGATGGTCTTTGTGCATCACCAACACAATTTTCATGCCTTGGTACATTTGTTGTTAGCCCTTGTGGATCAACCTGATTGATCTTTGCCTTTTTCGGAGTCTCAATCACAAAATCCACCCATTTTCCTACAGAAGTCACAACAGTTCTTAATCCATTAGCAACTACCGAGCTGTCAATCAAGGTGTAAATGTCATTCTGCAATCTACCCTTCATCACAACGAAGATCTCTTGCACACCCGAATCTCTCCACCTCTTCCCGAGAAACTATAGCCTTGCATCGTCAAAGTACCAACAGAAATCAAGTTCCTTCACAACCCTGGTACATACCAAGCATCATGTTTGCTGACCATCCCGTCATGCATCATAATCTGCAATGAGTCACTAACTTCAACACTCAGCTTCTCACCATCTCCCAATTTCACAGTCTTTCCATTCTTTAAAAGAATTAAATAATTTTCTAAAAAAAGTCAGGTGATAAGCTGCTCCAGTGTCAATAACCCAACTATCTTCAGATCTACATGCAGTAACTATTAACACTTCACTGCTTCCTCCCTCATCAGAATTATCATGAAACCCCTCAGAATTATTCTAAACTATTGTTTCCCTTGATTTCTCACTGTTTCCCCTATGAGGACAATTCCTTTTCACGTGCCCAATCTTCTTGCAGTGATAACACCTCAAACCATGATTCTTATCCATTCTCTTGCCTCTACTCACTGTTAACCTGGACTCCACAATGTCTCCACCTGAACTAGAAGTTAACCTCTTCAATTCTTTAGACAACAAAGCATCCTTAATATCATTCACCGAGATACCATCTATACCATACATTATAGTATCAACAAAACTCTTATACGAATCAGGCAAAGAATGCAACAAAAACATAGCTTGATCCTCATCATCAATGTTGACACCAACACCTTTTAAATCTAATACAATCCTATTAAATTTATCAAGATGTTCTTTTACCTGAATGTCTTCTGACATCTTCAAGGTATGCAATCGTCTTTTCTGATAAAGTTTGTTTGATAGATATCTCTTCTGATACCTACTCTCCAACTTCTTCCACAAGCATGCTGTAATATTTTTATCAGCCACCTCCCTCAAGACTTCATTCGCCAGACTCAATAGAATTGCACTATGCGCTCTTTTCACAACCTCTGCTTTCGGCGCCGCTGTCATTTCTATCAGTAATTTCTCCTCACCTTCAATCACCTCCTCACACTTCTGCTAAACCAAAATCGTCTTCATCTTCAGCTTCCACAGCGTGAAATCATTCGACCCATTGAATTTAGTAATCTCGAATTTATACGAAGGCATCTTTTTTCTGTAGAATGAACCCAAAGTTTCTGAACAAAATTCTGTGGCTCTGATACCACTTGTTAGGGAAAACCGACGATAGAAGAATGCGGAATAACAAAGAGCAATCACACAAGAACACAAGATTTACATGGTTCAATCAATTCGATCTACGTCTACGGGCAGAGCATAAGTAATTCTATTATTCAGAGTCAAAAAAAGCACAACAGCTTACAATGACGTTCAAAGACTTCCTGGCCATCAAAAGGCATGTAAGAATTGTCTCAAACCATCTATTTATAGTATACAATAAAACCCTAGTCAAAATAGACCACCCAAACCCTAATACACGTCCTAAAACGTTCAAGAATAGAGACAAAGGCATGACAACATAAGATACGGTTGAAGGAAGCCAAACCAAGGGCAAAAAATCATGTCCGTGTAAATCTAGACGTTACACAGTCGTGTCCCAGGCTGTGTCTTAAACTGTTTTCGACAAAGCTCCTCCTTTTCATCTCCAATCTGTCACATTTCGACTTTGCTTCATCAACCATCAATATGGCTCCAATTCTTGATCAAGAAAATCATTTCAATATTAACAATAGAAAATCAATTTAGTAATTAAAACTACTGTAATAAATCATAGATAAAATCTACTGACTTCATAAATCACCGCAGTTAACATGAAAATCAATTTCTACGTGTAAGAAAACCACTTTATTTTAAGCTTATTTTACAAAAACATGTATACCTCTCTGCCCTTTCTATGAGTCTCCTAAAAAACATCGTGTTGTCGTCTTAAATAACTCTCACTGTGTTCTCCATTAATTGCTTCTTTTCTTTCATTCCAAACTTCTGCTTTTCTAAGTGAATGTCATTCTACTTTTTTCACATTTCTTTCATTTCATATATACGTCTAGTTCTTATATTTGAACCAAATTATAATAATAATAACAACAACAACAATAATAATAATAATAATAAACATCGTCACTAAATTCACAAGAAAATCAACGATTACATTTGCAATATTAAATATCATCTAAAAGCTTGCACAAATCGAGTGAAACCAATTTCTATGGCAATAGAAGTGGACATCAGATCAGAGAGCTTTCCATTTTTTTCCAAAATGAAAGCATACAGAATAGAAACACAAAATATGACAAAAAAATAGACACAGGCAATGCCAATAGCGACTCGTACCAGCAGGCATAATCTTCAGGCCTCAACCTCTTACTACAACTCTGTATTGGGCTCCAGTAGCTTCGTCTTCTTCGCCATAGAAATAGTCTTTATTTCCAGGTTTAAGATTCCTGGAAAATTCAATCCAACCTCCAGTAAATTTAGGCTTCGGTGGGCTTCCTGCTGTGAGAGAGTAAAGAAACTCCCACACATTCCGTCCATCCGTCACCAAAAGATCCATCATCTGGCCGCGATTGAAGCTTGGTAACACACCTGCACATGCAGGATCTAACACCAGACCCTGTTCAATATTGACACGGTTTAGTGCCTTATCAAAGAAAGCCATTCTATTTCCTGCTATAATTTGCTTAGTTTGGACAGGATTGAGACTTCACAAATGGATGGTAAGTGCATCATCGTTGTGAAGCTGATGAATTTTTATAGAACAAAGTGTCGTGCAGATTTTCTTTCGATGGTGAGAAATTCTGGTCGATCTCTTCGATCACCATGGAATCGACACGTATCGAAATCATTTTCAGGAGCAACTATGTTTTGAATTGCAAGGTTATATATGAACCTTACACGGTTTTATAAGTATTATACTATGTCAACTTGATTCTCGCATAGAAGTGTCCACAGTGTTATACTAAATGAAGTTATGTTTTCGATTTATCTTTTAGGAAGTTCCTCTCTGTTATCCCCTGATAGGTCGCATTTGTTACGTATTTTATGTAAGGTTTTTACATTGTTTTGCATAGTAAAATGTTGTTGGCAGTGTGTTTTATGTTGGTTTTCCTTAATCTTGTCATTTAGGTGATTGGTGGTTGAAAAGGAGCAAAACGGTGTTGTTTTGTGTGTTGCTGGGTTTGGAATGAAATATGACATGACCATGTCATATGTGCTGCGAGATCCAGGCTGTTGTTGTTTCATTGGGCCGCATATTTTGGAAGTCTGAGTCTCGGGATTGGAGCTAAATGGATGAAATTAGAAGGGTTTTCAGTGATGTTTACTACTGGAACAATAGCTTAATAATATCATTAATGTTATTTTGGTAATTTCTAATAGGAAGGGAATTAGGTTTTAGAGAAGCCACAAATAAATACTCTTTTAATTTTGGTGGCTGTATTCTTCTTCCTCTAATGAAAAGTGACATTTTTAGAGAACCATTGGTCATTTGTGGTTTTCTTCCATTGTCATGAGTAACTAAATCTATCTCTAGTTAAAGTATTTTAATGTTTAATCCAAACGAATTGTGAGACTCTTGTTCTTAATTTATCTTTGTTGTTTTGAATATCTATTTTATTTATGTGCTTGCTAGTTTATATTATTGTTGTGTTGATTATCTCAATAATGAGCAGTTGAATGATTGACATAGTAATAAATTGTTAGTTAGGAACACGAGGTCTCGTCAGTTTCTAACCTAGGTAGCGAATAACATAGTTGTTTGTGGCTACACATCTTCTATGTTATGGAATTTAATAGTTAAGTTTAAATAAATTAAGGTCTTGAATTTGTTGGCTTGGATTGGATCTCTTCAATTCTTAATGCTGCTAATGGATTAAATCCTGTCAGAGGTCTCGGGGTTGTCTATTAGTAAGAGAAGTAATTTGTTAGAGGTCTCGGTATTATCGATACAAGCGGTTGTCGCTATTCTGACAGTTAAATTCACCTCTTGTATCGACGATCAGTTCAACGGATTAAACAGATAAGTATCTTAACTAAGTTTTTACTATTACTGTTATTCTCATAATTTTTGTTAATGTGATTTCGTTGCACTCATTACTGCGGGTTTCAATTTTCTTCAATTCATATTCTCAGTTGCTTTCAATTTTTGCTGTGTCAATTCTTTCTAATTCATATTTCCAGCTTACTTGCAATTGTGGCAATTCCATTTTATTCATTTACATTGTTGCCATATTTCATCTCCAACTCATTGCAATCATTAGTTTTAGTTTATTTTCATTCTAGGTTTCATATTTAATTCTTGCACTTTTAGTTTATTTTTATTTTTGTTTTTATTTTCTTTTTGAAAAATAAAATTTTTTTATTGGTCTTTGTAGTTCGACAATATTTATTACTATATTCAAAATATATTTTTTCAACAGATACTTATTTTAGTAGGTTTGACACTCTCGTCATCAAAACTCTCTGTCGAGTGCATTTTGCGACACGTCGCTTGCGAAGTTGATTTTCGCCGCTATATGTCATGCCAGTACAAGACAATTATGTTTTGGCAGTATGTCGCGCTGGTTATAAGTTGATCAGCGTTTTAACTCAAATGTCGTCGAGATGTGTTTAAATGTCGCACGAGTTATAAGTTATATCTTTTCCCCCCCTAATAAAATTACCTATTATATATTCATCAATAATTGGAAAATTGTGTTAATCATCTCGTCAATATTTTTAATTAATTTTTAGTTTCACTTTGGTCATGGATAATTATATTTGTAAATTCCTCGGAATATTGCTCATTATTAGCATAATTTTTCTAATTTTTTTTAAATGTTGTTAAGAGTCAGAGGATAAATTCATTAATAAAAAACTAAAAATTCATATATCTTGTATTTTTGTTTCTCAAAAAATATATTACTTAAAAATAAGAATAGAGATAACTACTTTAATTATTTTTTCAGTGAAATTTATATTTTATCGTTGGAATTTCTTTTGATACATTCAAACTATCTTAAATTTTCTATTTTATAGAAAAGAATTAAAATTAAAAATCATATATCTTACGATTGTGCTCATATATCTTACGATTTTACTCAACCAGATGTGTTAAGATTGTGCTCAACTGTGTTACAGATTAATCTAACATTAGTCTCCATAGTGTTGACGTTTAACTACACTTTTCGATTTACTATGTTTTTATGGCAGAGCTTCTCTCTGTTTTCGATGCACAAAACTGTCGTTCGAGTGCCTTCGTGACACGTCGCATGCCAATATAAGCTAATTTTGTTTGGCCATAGCATAGGTCGGGCAATACAAGTCGAGTTTTTAATTTTCGCGATAGGCCGCACGATCTATAAGTGCAACTGCCTATCACTAACTCAAAACTCGTTGCAATAGTTGCTGATGTTTACATGTCTACCAAAACCTCCACTCTTCTCTGATGTTTACATCATTGAATGTTAACTGAACTGAGATTGGCTCTCTCTTCTAATTTTTTGGAGTTCCTTCTTTTTTCTCAATTATTTTCCTCAATATGAGCTTCCATCAATAAACCAACTTTTATTTTTTACCCCGTTTAAGTTAACACGAGACAGAGAGAATTTTGTTTTTATCAACTGGAAATTCATTACTGAAAATCAAGATACAAACTCTGGATTTCTGGTGAACCAGAAACATGGAGAGAGACCAATGCATACA
Organism: Flueggea neowawraea; assembly: GCA_948243855.1. Taxonomy (NCBI): domain Eukaryota; kingdom Viridiplantae; phylum Streptophyta; class Magnoliopsida; order Malpighiales; family Phyllanthaceae; genus Flueggea; species Flueggea neowawraea. The sequence continues at coordinate 11,720 of CAODLS012389514.1, read as the reverse complement.
GAACTCAAACGATGGCATTTGAAACATTCAATTTGATACAATTTTTTATTTTTTATTTTATAAGTAAATATGATCCAAACTTGCACAACATAAAAGAAACGAACTTCTATGGTAACAGAAGTGAAACACACAATTAGAAGTGAAACACACACAAAAGGGCAAAAACATTATAAGATAGCCAGTGCCAAACGCGAGTCCTCATGACCATGCGTGATCTTCAGCATCAACGTCTGACTTCAATTCTGTATCGGGCTCTATTAGCTTGGTCTGCATTTTCATAAAAATAGACTTTATTTCCAGGTCTAAGATTCGCAACACGACCAAATTCTAACCAACCTCCAGTAAATCTAGGCTTTGGAGAGCTTCCTGAGTATGTGTGAGAGTAGGTAAACTCCCAAACATTTTGTCCATCAGTCACTGAAAGATTCATCTGGCCGCACCGTAGCGGTGGTAAAACAGCCACACATCCAGGATCTAACACCACACCCTGCTCAATATCAACACGGTTTAGTACCTTGTAAAAGAGAGCCATTCTGTTTCCTGATATTTGCTAAATTGGAAGAGGATTGAGACTTGAGAAATGAATGGTAAGTGCATCATTTTATAGAGAAAAAAATGTCTTGCAGATTTTCTAGCGAATGGTAAGAAATTCTGGTCGATCTCTTCAATCACCATGGAATCGACATGTATAGAAATCATTTTCAGTTGCAACTATGTTTTCAATCGCACGGTTATACGTGAACCTTGCACGGTTTTATTAGTATTATACTATGTTAACTTCATTCTCGTGTACCAGTGTTGACAGTGTTGGACTAAATGAAGTTCTGTTTTCGATTTATGTATTAGGAGGTTTCTCTCTGTTATCCCTTCAGAAAACACTCTCGATCGAGTGCATTTTGCGACACGTCGCGCGCGAAGATTATTTGCGCCGCTATATGTCACGCCAGTATAAGACAATTCTGTTTTCGCAGTATGTCGCACGAGTTAGAATTTCATCTGCGTATTAACGCAAATGTCATCGCAATAGTTGCTATCGTTGAGATGTGTTTACGAGATAATTGAATTTATCCATTTTTTCCGTCGACAAACAAGTTGTCCATAAAAATCGTCAGCAATTGCCTATTATATCTTTTATTTAATAAAATTGCCTATTATATATTCATCAATAATTGGGAAAATTGTGTTTATAATCTCCTCAAATTTTTTTAATTAATTTTTACTTTCAATCTGGTCATGGATAATTCTATCTGTAAATTCCTCGGAATATCGGCCATTATTAGCTGAATTTTTCTTAAAAGATATATTTTTTTTAAATGTTGTTACGAATCATAGGATAAATTTATTAATAAAAAAACTAAAAATTTATGGAATCGATGATTGAACTTATAAGCTACAATATCGTTCGTATTATCTTGCGATATTTCGAAATACTGATGGATTTCTCTTGTCAGCATGAAATCGATATATTCAAATCATTCTTCAGTCCAACCTATATATAAGATATCTTGTATTTTTGTTTTTCAAAAAATATATTACTTAAAAATAAGAATAGAATTAATTGCTTTTATTATTTTTCAGTAAAATTTGTATTTTATAGTTCGAATTTCTTTGGATAGATTCATACTCACTTGAGGTTTTCATTTTATAAAAAAATAAAGTAAAATAAAAATTATATATCTTATGATTATGCTAAACCGGATGTCTTGTTATTTTCCTCGTATAACTATCATCCAATTGTAGTACCACCATACCGGCCACCGCCTTCGACTTTTGTTTTCGCTGCCTTCTACTCTATTCATACTTTTTACATTTTCTAGCTCTGCTACTGTTTAATGTGATAGATTAATCTAACACTAGTACCATATATTTATGGTCACGTCCAACAGGGATGCAGCTACTATTAGTAGCCCCTGATTCTCCTTTAATCGAGAAAAAAAAATATAGATATTGAAAAAATGTAAAAGAAAAAGTCAAATACCCTTAATCAAAGATCTAAATTACTCTTTTATTATATTACTATATTAAAAGCATGGATGTTGAAAAACAAAAAAAAAAAGAATATATCATTAACTAAATATCTAAATTACTCTTTTATTGTATTACTATTAAATATGACTTAGATTTTTTTTTAATTTTTGATAAGTATTTGACATAGAATTTAATGTCAATTGAACTATGTTCCTCATTATAAATACGATCACACCAATATAGCAACATAAACGTTCATGGTAACAATTTATGATCACAATTGATATTTTATCAGTAACTTCATTTTTACACAAAATCAGTATTCATTGATTAATAGAAATAAAAATATTGATTGTTCACATATCACTTTACATTCAAATACAACAAAAAAGATAGAACAAGAGATCCAAAAGCATTGAGACATTTTGTATAATTGTCTTATTGAGACAAAATCCTTCACAAAATTTTTTGTCTCTCCATTCTTCGCTATTATTTTCCATTTTTGTTTCTCATGTCTGTCATTTTTTCCCTAGTTACTTTAGCTGTCTAAAAAATGAGACATCATAAAAAAAATCCGATTGTCACGAAATGCTACCAAAGCTGCCGCAAAATCCATTAATAGCAGAATTTTTCTAAAAGATATTTCTTTAAAAAAATGTTGTTAGGAATCAGAGGATAAATTCATTAATAAAATCTAAAAATTCATAGAATCGAGGATGTAACTTATAGGTTACAATATCTCGTATTATCTTGTGATATTTCAAAACACTGATGGTATATACATAAACCATTCTTCGGTCCAAGCTATATATAAGATAACTTGTATTTTTGTTTCTCAAAAAATATATTACTTAAAAATAAGAATAGAATAACTACTTTCATTATTTTTTCAATAAAATTTGTATTTTATGATACATTCATACTCACTTGAGTTTCTATTTTATAATAAAAAATAAAATAAAAAATATATATCTTATGATTATGCTCAACCAATAAACCAAATGTCTTGTTATTTTCCTCAAATAACTACCATCCAATTGTAGTACCACCATACCGGCCCCTGCCTTCTACTTTTGCTTTCGCCGCCTTCTACTCTATTCACTCCTTTTACATTTTCTGGCTCTGTTACTGTTTAATGTGATAGATTAATCTAACACTAGTACTATATTAAAAAATATAGATATTGAAAAATATAAGAGAAAAAGTCGAATATACTCTTAACTAAAAGATTTAAATTACTCTTTTATTGTTACTACCAAACATACATGATTTAGATTTTTCTATTTTTGATAGATATTTGACATAGAGTTTAATGTTAATTGAACTATGCCCCTAATTATAAGTACGACCACACTAATATAGCAACATAAACATTCATGATAACAATTTATCATCACAATTGATATTTTTATCAGTAACTTTATTTTTTACACAAAATCAGTATTAATTTATTAATCGAAAAAATATTGATTTTTCACATATCACTGTTTTTTAAGGTAAAACTTTACATTCAAATATAAGAAAAAAGAGAGAACAAGAGATACAAAGTATTGAGACATTTTGTATGATATTGTTTAAAATATTTATTTTTGTCTTATTGAGACATAATACTTTCCAACGATTTTTCTCTCTGCATTCTTCACTATTAATAGCGGAATTTTTCTAAAAAGATATTTTTTTTAAAAAATGTTGTTAGGAATCAGATGATAAATTCATTAATAAAATAACTAAAAATTCATAGAATCGATTATTGAACTTATAGGTTACAATATCGTTCGTATTTTCTTGTGATATTTTAAAACACTGATGGATTTTTTTATCAGCATCAATATATATATATATATATATATATAAAAGCCATTCTTCAGTCCAAGTTATATATAAGATAACTTGTATTTTTGTTTCTCAAAAAATATATTACTTAAAAATAAGAATAGAATTAACTACTTTCATTATTTTTTTAATAAAATTTGTATTTTATAGTTCGAATTTCTTTTGATACGTTGATACTCACTTGAGGTTTCTCTTTTAATAAAAAAATTAAAATAAAAACTATATATCTTATGATTATGCTCAAATAGATGTCTTGTTATTTTCCTCAGATAACTACCATCAAATAGTAGTACCACCATACCGGCCACGCCTTCTACTTTTGCTTTTACCGTCTTCTACTCTATTCACTCCTTAATTTTACATTTTCGGGTTTTACTACTGTTAGTGTGCATTTTGTGCATGTTTTCATTTGCATTTTAATATTGTTTTACATGCATTATCATTTATATTTCCGCAATCATGGATCTACGACAGTTGTGATTATGGTTGTTGTTTTGATATGGTTAACGTTGTTTGCAGCTTTCCACAGTTTATTCACCTGTAGGTCGTGGATAATAAGAGGAGGATGTTTTACTTGATGTGTATTTATGCCAACCCCCAGTATTCCACTCGAAAACATCTCTGGACTCAACTGACATGGATTGAATCTTTGGTTGGGGAATCAGCTTGGTGTCTTGCTGGTGAGTTTAATGCCAGGCTTTCTGCTGAAGATCGGACAGGCGGTGCTAGTTCTAGATCCTCTCCCTACCGGTTGTTTAGGGATTGGTTTTAAAAAAGCTCTGTGTTTGACCTGGGATTCCAAGGACCTAGGTTCACTTGGGCACGAAATGACTTACGTGTACGGTTAGATCGTAGCTTTGGTAATGGGAAGTGGAATGAGATATTTCTAAACTGCTCTATAATCCACCTACCAAAATTTTGTTCTGACCACATGCCTCTATTCATTAAAGTCGGGAAGGATAATGTCACTAAGAATCGAAAGCCTTTCCGATTTATTAATGCCTGGGTTACTCATTATTCTTTCCAGAATCTTGTTAGAGCCCATTGGCAACCAGGTAAGTGTATTTTAAGTACTCTTAAGGAATTTGCTAATAATGTTTCTATGTGGAACAGGAACATCTTTGGACATATTGGAGTTCGCAAAACCAACTTGGAAAGAAGAATAGGGGCATCCAAAAAGCTTTAGAGACTAATCAGACTACCCATCTAATGAATTTAGAAATGGAACTTGTGGCTGAGTATGAGAACACCCTTCTCCAGGAAGAGCTCTTTTGGCAGTAAAAATCTAGAAATGACTGGGTCCAAGCTGGGGATCGAAATACCAAGTACTTCCACAATAAAACCAGAGCTAGGAAACGAAGGAATAAAATTGAAATGCTAAAAATTGATGGCAACAATTGGTGCTTTGACGAGGATATCCTCAAGCAGGGGGCCACTGAGTTCTTTGCCGACCTATTTGATGTAGAAGAAGGAGATCTCCCTGCTTTCCCAGTTAAAGATTGTTTTCCAGAACTAACATTGTCTGAAATTAATGACTTGGAGTCCCCCATTTCTATGGAGGAAGTTAAAAATGCAATCTTTGATAAGGGCCCGTCAAAAGCGGTTGGAATGGATGGATATAATGCATATTTCTTCCAGAGCCAATGGTCTATTATTGGTAATTCAGTAACTCATTTTGTGCAAAATGCTTTTTGTAAGGGTACTTTTCCTGTCGAGGTCAATGCCACTCTCTTATGCCTCATTCCGAAGGTGGAAGCCCCTAATCATTACAAAGAATTCAGGCCAATAAGCCTTTTTAATGTACTTTACAAAGTCGTGACTAAGGTTCTAGCTAATAGAATGAAGAAGGTTCTTGCTAAACTTATTCATCAAGGACAAACCAGTTTTGTTCCGGGTAGGAATATTACTGAGAATATTTTAGTAGCACAAGAAGTCATTCATTAAATGAGAAAAAAAAGAATGGGGAGAAGACAATGGCCGTTAAAATTGATCTCAATAAGGCCTATGACAGATTACACTGGGACTTTATAGAAGATAAGCTTAGAGATGCTAAATTTTCTGAGTCTTTTATAAAACTAACGATGTGGTGTGTTAGGTCTGTCTCAATGCAGGTGCTTTGGAATGGTGTACCTTCTGAGACATTTTGGCCAATAAGAGGCGTTCGTCAGGGAGACCCCATATCGCCGTATCTTTTCGTCCTTTGTGTTGAACGACTAGCTCATTCCATCAGAGACCTTATAGGAAAAGGGAGTTGGAAACCTTTACACGTTTCAAGACAAGGACCCCCTATCTCTTATCTATTTTTTGTCGATGATCTCCTTATTTTTGCTAAAGCCGATTTTGTGCAACTGCGTATCATTAACAATGCTCTTAAATGTTTTTGCAGTGCTTCAGGTCAGATGGTGAGCTATGAGAAATCCTCGATGTATTGTTCTAAAAGTGTAAATAGTCAAGAGGCACACTTATTGAGCAGCAATGTGGGATTCACTTTGGTAGATGATCTTGGGAAATATTTAGGGGTGTCGTTACTCCACAAACGGGTTAATAAAGGAGCTTATCAAGCTGTGATGGATAGATGTCTCACTAGACTATCTACATGGCAAGCGAAAAGTTTGTCGTTGGCGGGACGTATCACCCTAGTTCAAGCAATTATTTTGGCCATTCCTATTTATACCATGCAGAATACCCTATTGTCGTTAGGTGTTATTGTTCAGATTGAACGATTATGTCGACAATTCCTTTGGGGGGGTGAATTCTAATGAGCGGCATGGAATTTGGTTTGTCAACCAAAGCATTGTGGAGGCATTGGCATTAGGCATCTTTCGGACTATAATTTGGCATTCATGTCAAAGCTTGGCTGAAAAATTGTTTCAAACTAGGATTCTCTTTGGGTTCAAGTTGTTAGAGAAAAATATATGCAGAATGGAGAGTTGATCCCTGCGAACCTCAACCCCTACAATAGCTCCTATATTTGGAAAGGTGTTTGCAAATCTTGGCCCTATGTTCTGAAGGGTTTGGGTTGGGCGGTGGTTGATGGAAAAGCTGTAAGGTTTTGGCAAGATTGTTGGTGTGGTGATATTCCATTTATTGATTTGGTGACTAGCCAAGTTCCGAAAGAGGACCTTTCTAAAATGGTCATACAATATGTAGACAATCAAGGTAAGTGGAAATTTGATGAATTTTTGAATTTTCTCCCTAACAGTAGCTGTTTGTCAATTGCAGGTATGATGCCACCATCTGAAGGTGCTGGCCATGATGAAGTTTTTTGGAAGGAGACTAATTCTGGATGTTTCTCTATAGCATCTGCCCATAGCATTATTTGTACTGGAAAATGGAACTAACACAACGCTATGTGGAAACTGGTCTGGGGTTCAAAGGTCCCCAACGCATTAGGGTTTTTCTTTGGCTGGTTTTTAATAATGCTTTACTAACAAACGCTAAACGTGTTAGCAGGCACATGGCTGTCGACCCCATGTGTGATGAATGCCATGATGTGATTGAAAATTGGTGGCACCCACTTAGGGATTGTGTCACAGCGCAAGCAATATGGGAGGAGATAATACGAGAGCATAAAAGAATCAACTTCTTCTCAAAGAACCCAATAGAATGGATGATACAAAACCTTGATGATGCCTCTAATGAATTTGAAGGAACTCCATGGAATGTTATGTTTGGTGTTGCATGTTGGTTGCTTTGGAAATGGCGGAATGATAGAATATTCCAACAAAAATACCAAACTCGGATGAGTCTAAGGGCCAAAATTTTAGCTTAACAATATTTTAAGGCTTTTGTTTTATTGCAGGCTTCTACTATGGACCCGATTAGAGTAGATAAACAAATTGGATGGGAGAGGCCTGAGCAGGGTGTTGTGAAGATTAATACTGATGGTGCTGTAATGCAACCCTCTCGAAGTGTCGCCGCTGCTGGAGTCTTTCGGAATGCTAATGGTGATTGGATTGGTGGATTCGTAATGAATATTGGCAATTGTTCTGTTATTGCAGCAGAGCAGTGGGGGATTTATCAAGGTATCAAGTTGGCTTGGGCTAAAGGTTGGCTCAAAATTCAACTGGAAAGTGATAGCGCCATTGCAGTTAACATGTTGAAGAATAGAGGAGGAAGCATGCAACAAAACTTGCCACTTATTATTGCTATTAGAACCTTTCTAGATAGAGAGTGGGATGTCTCCTACAAGCATGTATTCCGTGAATGCAATAGAGTAGCTGATTGGTTTTCAAATTTTTATATGTTCGTTCCTTATCTCGTGATAGGGTTAGGGAGTTAATTACCAAGGATAAGACTAGTGATAAGGTCACCAGAGTATTTTCTTTGTAACTTATTTGGTTTATCAATAAAGCTTTTGCCACTACATGTTTCGAGGTATGCCTAGTAGAGTTGGGAGCAAGTAGTGTCACTTGCCTATGAGGCTAGCCTAGCTAGGTTGGGAGGCAAGTGGGTGGCCCTTTTCAATAAAAAATCATTTATATTTCCGTGTTTTTATGTTAATTTATGTTTAATTATGTCCAACGATTGATTTGGTGAAAAATGGGTGAACTTGGAGCTGTTTTGGGCAAGGATTGGATTCTGGGTGTTACTGCAAGGCATTGACGAGATGAGAAATGCGCGTACACCATAGACACGCTAGTTTGATGTGGGAAAGCCTATTCTAGCAAGAAAGACTAACAGGAAACATTGCCTATTTTGTTGGAAACCAAGCCATATAGACTTAGGCAATTTAGGAGGGTTATTTTTGGAACATGTGGACAAACTTTTAATTAGGTTACAAGTTGGCTATCTCTTATAAATAACCAACAACCTTTATTTTGGATCTCTTCCTCCATTCGGCCTAGACAGCCACATTTCTTTGTGTTCTTATTTATTTTATGTGTTGCTAAACTCTTTCTAGTCAAGGTTTGTCTAGGTTGAACTTTATTTAATTGTGAGGATATTGTGTTAAATGTTCTTAATTCATTTTCATATTTATTTAATTCTTGTTCTCTAGTGCTTTAATATTATTTTGTTGATTGATTTAATTCCAACTGGTTAGATTGATTGATGAAATAATACATTGCCAGTTAGATTCGTAGATTCGTGATTGCGTGTCTAGCATAAATGGTAAGTTAATGTTGTTGTGATAACGAGTTTCGACTATCATTAATGGAATTAAATAATCTTGGTTGAATAAACTACGGCTTCCTAGTTCATTGGCTTGGGTAAGGTCTTTATAATTCTTAATGCTACCGATAAATTGAACCCTGCAAGGTGTCCCAAGGGTTGTTTATTGGTTAGGGAAGTAGTTTGTAGGGTATCCTCGAACTACTGAAACAGTAAGTAAAAATTGGTTATTGAGTGCGTCACTTATAACTATAACTTGCCTATGTGGATAATTGAGATTTATCTTTCGTTCCTGTGATCAATTCAAGAAGTGATACCAAGATGAAATCTTGACTAGATTTTCTTTATATTGATTTTCCTTTACTTTATTTTTTGCGATTGTTCACTACTTTCTTTTATTTACGATTGCTTTTTATTTTCGAATCCCTCTTCAATCAACTTTATTGTTCACTATTTTCTTTCAGCAATTAGACAAGCTTTTACTAGTCTTTGTGGTTTCGACCATGCTCACCACTATATTCATATTTATATTTTGAGTAGGTAATTTAATTTGTTGGTTTGACACTTGTCAAATGTTGGCGTCGTTGTCGGGGACTAGTGTCAAAGATTTTGTCTAGTTGCTTCATTATTTAATTTTTATCGTTTGTTCCAACTTGAAAAAAATGGCTTTGATCACGGATAATGGCTTTGATCACGGATAATGGCTTGCATCACTTCGGGTTCAGCCAAGATTCTCATGAGGTAAATATTTTTGAGCTTAAATATATGCTTTCAGAATTAACTTCTATTGTGGATCAAATGAATTTAAGGAACCAAGAGCAACCTTGTAGAATTCGTGCTCATCCAAGCTACCCAACCAACTTGTGCTCAATGCGTCAACATGAGTCATATGGATATGATAATATGGCTGACCCTTATTCAAGAGCTTGCGATCTAAGATGGTGGGAGCATCCAAATTTCAACTATAGAGGAAGGCCAAAAAATTTCATCAATTTCAGCCTAAAGAAGATTATAGAAATCAATCTTTGGAGGAGATGGTGAAAACTTTTGTGGCAACCGCTCAAGAAATAAAGCAAGGGACATAAAAGCTTTTTGGCAACAACTCAACAATTTCAGCCTAAACCATCAGTTGCTCCTGAATTTGGCGAAGAAGATTATAGACATCAATCTTTGGAGGAGATGGTGAAAACTTTGTGGCAACTGCTCAAGAAATAAAGAAAAGGACATAAAGCTTTTTAGCAACAACTCAACAATTCCAGCAAGAAACCAACATTGTCATTCAGAATTTGACAAAGAAAACGAGTCAGTTGTCTTTACCAATCAATACTATGGATTCTTCACTGAATAATCTGGAGGATTAATGTGAATTACCTATAGAAACTGTTATTGATCCAGTCCAAAATGTTAATGCAATCATGTTGAGTAATGATGATGAGTTGCAAGCACCTGACAGTTCAAATGTTGCACGACATGGCCTTGACGTAAGCCATAAAACGATGATAGAAGCTCCAAAGCCATTCTTTAGATTCGATGACATTCCATTCCCTCGAAGACTTGCATGATTTAGCAGAGCGGATGCATATGAAATTGTGGAAGACTTTGTCAAGCTATTGGAAACTGAATTTGAGGAAAATATTGAGATAAAGGAAGATGAAATCAAATCATTGACTTTTCCTTTTCAAAATAATTTTTATATTGACAGTTATTTCTAATGAGTTAAGGAAAGATAATCATGAAATGATCAACACCAATTAGAGAATCTAAAGTATAAAAAAACACCATCATGTTGAATGTAATAGTAGCGCTATATTAGGCATTTCATTGAACAATCAAGAATATTCATTAAAACCCCTTCAATGAATGGAAAAAACAACCTCGCCTAAGGTAAATGCTCCATCCCGGATTAAACCGCACCGTTTTAATCTCTCTTTTTGATACTTGACTTGGTCAACCCAGTTTCCAAAAGCCGCCAAAACGCAACGTATAGAAAATCTCCTAGGCGTCGCTGAAATGCACCATTTCAGCTTTTAACTGTCATAACCGTTTTAAGGGTTTCCCTGCATTTTCGTATCACTGCATAAACAAGAATTGGGTTATGTTACGTTAATCAAAACAAATCATTGACTTTTACAAAAGCAAATCAGTTCTTCTCTATATGACACTCTAGAATTCTATTCAATCCTACTTACTTAACATCTATAAATACACAATTGCATTGCTTCCCCTAAATTTTATATCTTTCACTTCTCGCCAGCATTCCAGTAAAGCAACAACAAGCTCTAGCACCGACACCTCTACCCAGTAATCTTCTTCTTCCTCCTTCCTTATTTTTATTGATATTCTTCTTTAATTACTCTGCTCTTTTGATTATCATTACAATCTTTTAATCTTTGAAAAACACCTTACGCTCAGAATCACAGACGCAACAAAACCCGCAGGAATTCATTGGTTACTCCACAATGAAACACACGAAAAAACAATGAGGAACCTCTTGGTTTCGAGTTTCGTCCAAGGGATGAGGAGCTAGTTTCTCATTACCTTTTCAATAAGGTTTGCGGCAGAGAATTTTCTGACGATGAGAAAAGATGGGTTAGAGACTATGATTTGTATGGAGAAGAAGAACCCTCTTCTATTTGGCAGAAGTTCCATCGTCAAGACCACCATGATCTTATTTTCGTAACCAAACTCAAGCATATCAAGAAAAAGAACGATGAAATAAGTTCAAGAGTCGAGCGCAAGGTTGGGCTTAAGGGTGGAAAATGGCATGGGGAGGATGCTCCCCATGAGTTTGAAGTCCTGGTCAGTTC
>CAODLS012389476.1:0-11751 GCA_948243855.1 Flueggea neowawraea | reverse complement strand
TTTTATTTTCCTTGTCACACAAGAATAAAACTTCTAATTAGTCATGGACTCCTAATTAGTTAGTGCATGTGCCGAATTCATCTTTGTCAAACAAGGAAAGTGACTCCTAAAAAATAAGAAGGTGGAGCCGAAAATCATCCTCCCCTTTTAGGTTTAGATGCCGAATTTTCTCCCTCCTATTTAGGTTAGGTTTTTTCGAAATTCACATGGGTTTGTTTAATGTTATTGAGCCTTTAATTATATGATACATTATCATAAAATAAATCACTCACATGGGCCAAATTATGTCACACATAATTAAATACCTATAACCATGATAATTAGTGATTCATATTAAAAGCCCATTACATTAATGGACTATGTATTAAATCTTATTTAACATATAAATCATAAAACCCTGAATTATTATTGATTAATCAAATTAATCATCTTAATAATTCAATCACTACAAATAGAGAACCGTTATAACCAATCTAATTCGTTCTTGTGTGTGACCCAATATGCCTACTCGAACCTTTTCCTAAACCTTGGGCCCAAAAGTCCATAAGCGGTATCTAATAATACATTATGACAACCCAAAATTGAGCAGATGTCGGTGATCCAAGATAACCTTTCGCAGTTTGATATTTAGTCCTTTTGTCTCACGATATCTCATCTAAGCATAAGACATGGTCACATGTCAACCTTATATTGCTTAGCATGTTTCTTGATCTCAAGTAGATTGATATAATAATGACATTAATAAAACCCTTTATTAATTCATTCGAGTATGCATATTTGAATAAAAAAAAGACCATAAAACAAAAATTAAAATATAAGAAAATTACAATAGGCATTCCAGACAGAGACCAACACGAATTGACAATCAAAACAGTAAATTATTACCTGGAGCTCCAATACCAATGAAGGTCTCTATACCGGTCTAATCAACAAACATATTAAAATAATCAGTTCGAGTTACTAACCTAAATACGTAATGGAAATGGCAGTAGGGAAATAATCGAATTCAGTGCCACTCTCGCAAGCAAACCATGATCGGTGTTATCAACAATAAAGTGCTTGACTAGTTCGTAGTCTAGATGCCACACATCGATAAGTGCAGGATTCGGTGGGGTGGAAGGAGAACGATTTCTTCTCCTTTTGCTTAATAAGGTTGTCAGCCTCTCTCTCTCTGTATTGAGAGTTTTTCCCTTATCTATCTGTAATGTTGGTGGGAAAGTTTAAGCATCCCTTCTAATCAGGGTTTAAGTGACTGGTTAAATTGCTGTCACATGGGCTCTTCTAAATATATAAGAAGTCCATCTATTTAATTACTCAATTGGGCTTGCCAATTAGACTCGGTCTATTATTTCGGTTTACACCTTGATCGACCGAGTTCGATTCACCCGTCATAGGCGGACCGCTTTTTACAACAAACACAAAAAAAGGTAATTATCCTAAATATATCATGAACAACACCACAACAAATATAAATTACTCAACAAAAAATTATATTACTAACAAAAATATAAACTGGAATTTGAAAAATACTTAGTGAGGGCAAATCAAAGAGGTAGTACTTTCATTTGTTTTTGGTGATTCCTACTTTGAAACAAAAATTATAAGTAAATTGAATGTTAAAGAAAAAAAAATGTGTGTGAGAGAGAATGAGCATTGTCTTAGTAGTGGTGTGCTCGGAGTGGTTGTGTGGTTGGATACGGAGGTTTGGTCGGATTTGGGAGGTGATGGTGGTGGGAGGAATGTGTGGGAGTTTGAGAGAGATTGAGAGGTGTGGTGGTGTATATTGTCGAAGGAAGGAATAATTATGGCCTTTTTAAAGGAGTGCCTTAGCGATGAAATTCGTTGCTAAATTTCAAGCAACATTAAATAATGTTTTGACTAAAATTTGAATCCACTCCATTTCTATTAGTGACAAATTTCATATTCGTCGCAACATTTCTATTAGTGACAAATTTCATATTCGTCGCTAAATTTCAGGCTTCACTCACTTATTTTTTAGCTACGAATTGTTGCAAAATTTTACTTTAGCAATGAATTGCAACGAAAAGTACCTATTTTCATCACATTGGTATTGTAGGGTCATACGGTAGACTTTAGGGGGTCAGTTAGTATTGTTTATGGTATTTACGGTCAAATTCGGCTCAAATTCAAATTTGCAACGTGATCTAGATGTGATATTAGTCAATTAGTTTCTGCAACAAAGCTTCTTAACATTAAGATCAAGTATACGGGTTGCAACATAATCATAGATTAGGTTCGTAGGTTGTCCCATTATTAGGCACCAAAAAATATCAAGCTTGCTTGAGAATGCCATAATATTGCGTGAATTGCTCGATAAGTTTTTGTCGAGCCCATGCTGGTTATGTGATCAAAGAAATATAAAGCTTAAAGACAAGTTGCCAGTAACCTCGGGTTGGAATAGTTAAGTGGTATGCATGTACCAAGTCTTTAAGCATTAAGAAGCAATGTCCAAACATTGTGTAATAGGCCATCTGGTATGGTCAAATGCAGGACATGTACAAGATGAGTTGCATGTTAACAAGTCATGGTGTGGCTGGTTATTTTGTGAAAATGGTAGACATGATGCACATCATTCAGACACGTTGCCATCCACTTGATGTACAGTTACATTATGGAAAAAGTTGAATTGAAATCAAGGCCATGTGGTTGACTTCCCAAGTGGTTGCTCAGGACGTAGAGTAGCAGTTGGATGGGAATTGGAGAACATGGAGTCATGGTCACAACTAGAGGCTATAAAAAGATGAAACAGGGATCAAAGAAAGATCCCCCAACATCAATACAACTTGTCATTTATCTTTTGTCTTTTATCTTTACATTTCCAGCCCGTAGTGTAGCCTTTACCATTCGTCCTTGCCTTAATTTATCTTTTGTTCTTAGTTTCCTTGCATTTGTTTCCATGTCATTTGCCTTTAATACAATTAAGAGGAGTAGTAACTTAACAATCTTTCATTGTACCATGTTTTCAATATTAATGAAATCCATCCTTCTTCATCATTCACTCGACTTTAATTTTAAAGTCCTAGGATAGCAAGCAACACGAACTCCTCAACAAGCATGTCCGCTCTCGAGTGTGATCTCCGCGGGTTAATGAGCCTCGGGACTGAAAATGTGACAAACACATGATTGACTATCTGCAAGCGTACTGTTATCATTGTATTTTTCTCTTGGGAGTATCTCTAGCGTATCGAATCCACGGGAGCGTTTTGCTAATGTAATGAATTCGTGACAAGAAAATAAAGTTCAATAATTGATTTTTTGTATTTTTGATTAAGAACACCAATGCAATGAAATAAACGCTCAAAGTAAATTGTGAATTAGGGAAAACAATATATGATAAAATGTCAGGGCTTTTGAGGTTCGACCAAGACTTCTACTTGTTATATTTATGAACGAGTTCTATTATGGATTGAGTGTTCTCTAGCTAATTTCACTTAAAGTCTCTTCCAAGTTCATTTAAGCCATGTATACATTTATTAGGAAGGTCCTTTCGGCATCACCTAACTAAAGTAAACTCATTAGGTTCATTCGAGATTATTATCGAATTCCTTATCTGCAAAGAGTATGTCTGCCCTAAGTTCAATAAGTTCAATGCTTGTAGACCTTATCTAAACTTCATCTTTCGATCCTTCACCTAGATTTATTCCTAATACTATTATTGTGATCAAGCATAACAATATTCATACATAACAATTCATTGAATCAATCCAACATACACACAAGATATCATATGAAATACATCATACCTATTCATAAATACAACAAATATTCATCAAGAGTCTACATTTCTCAACCCTAACAAAGGGTTTAGGCTACCATGTTCATGTTCATAAAAATAAGACAATGAAATACAACATAAAGCATGGTATGCAACAATGAAAATAAGGAGAAAAAAGAGACAATAAGGTGTAGAGAAAGCCTCTCTAGGTTGTCTCAGAGAGAAATCCTCAAGCCTTCATGTCCTCTTCTTCCTTCCTTTCCATACCCTAATAATATGTTCTTCCAAAAAGAGAGAGAGGAAATAGATGTGTTCTTTCAAAATAAAAAGATGTAAAGTGTAAAAGTGTGTGGAAAAATGAATAAGATATACCCCTTGACATGTGTTAAAATCCTAGCAAATATGTTGCCAAGAATGCCCTAAGTGTATGCCTTTTGTCCACCAAAAAGAGTCAAAGCCGCCATACTATTTTGTCACCTTCCAGAATGGTCACGGCCGTGACCACATTCTTCCCGGCATCACGGCCGTGATGGCTGGTTGGTCAGCGACACCACTTTACGTGCGGCGACGAACTTTGCACTCTTTGAGCAGATTTTCTTCGCACATTTTTTCTATTGATCTTCCAAATTAAAAATTTATGTCCATGCCTTTTTCATCTATTTTTCATACTATTTCATGCATTCCTTATCACCCTATACAAAACACGAACAATGTGTAAATTCGCCAATAATCAAGTACACTAAGGGTAAAAATGTTATACTTTAGTGCTTGAATTATTATGTAAATTTAGGATACATCAACACCAAACCATAGAATTTAGCAAATAGTTTTATAGTATCCATTGAAGAGGATCGACTACTACATAAATGGAAGAATTTTAACAGATGCATCCTGAATTTGCAACTGAAGCAGAATTGTGCAACTAAGGATATGCACAGATAGTTTACAACCGTTTAGTTAGGCTGCGGGGCAATCTCATTCTAGAGAATAATATTGATGCCCTATAATTTTCAGCCTTCGATGTGTGCCAAAGATCCAACAATGTTACTGACATTTGTTACCTTTGGTTGCAGAGTCTGAGAAAGAGTTGATTAATTTGCAGGAAAACAGGGTGTTGACATATGATATGTCACAAAAGCACAATTTTGTCGTGTGAGTTGCAGTCATATGAACCTTTAGTGATTTTCATACTTACTCCATGCCGTCAGGAACAAATTTGTTATTGTCGTTATTCCATTTGGTTAGAAGATAATTTTCTCCTTATTTTTAAGTATGTATTTAAAATTCTTATGAGGAGCACATCAGACATGTTGGCTTGTCCCAATTTTATGGAGAGTACTGACGCTTTCCCATTAAGGCATGGGCGAAAGACTGACTGGTTTAAATGTCACAAAAAATTCTGGCAATTGGAACATCCATTTATACAAAAAAAAAAAAACAAAGCTGATTTTTTGACAAGGCAAGGTAGCGATTAATGATTGTCTTTCACCTCTACGATATAGACGCAAGGTATTACAATAATTGATGTAACAGAGTTGAGTACAGAAGAACACATTTCAATTATGGGCAAGGATTGTGGATGAGAGAAGAGAAGCATATGTGGGAATCTTTTGTATCATAGCACTTCACTTACCAAGCACAACCTAGATATCATGCACATTGAGAAAAACCTATTCAACAATTTCTTCAATATGGATATGGATATTTGAGTAAGTCAAAAGACAATTGGAAGGCACATATTGATCTAGGTAAAATTTGAAAGAACCTAGAGCTAGGGTCTTACGTTACAGACTGCCAAAACGAAAAGCCAAATTAGACATTGTCTCACCAGAAAAAGAAAATTTTGTTTGAGTGAATAAGAATAGTGAAATTCCCTAATGAATGCGTGTCAAATCTCAGCAGATGTATCTGATATGCAAAAGCACAGGGTTTTTGGCATGAAGTCATGCTTTTCGCTCTATGTCAGCGGCTCCATTTTCCACTCAAAGAGGGCACGTTGTCTACTTATTCGATTTTATATTTTCAATATTAAATTCTTTTTTTTTTTGCAGTTTCAGCTACAGAACTGGGAGACTGTTCTAGTTGAACTGTACTGATACACACACAAAGAATCAAGACTCAGAAATGTTTGTTGACCATAGGGCTTGACAGGTGCCAATATGTATTTAGTTTTATTTCTTTAAATTCCATTTTTGTTTTTCCTCTTAAATATTGATAATTAATTTCAATTTTTTCCAAGAGAGATATGACTAGATCCATCAACAGTGATTGCCCAAGTCTAATGACCAGCCTCAATTGGAGGATATATGTGTAACATCCCACCTAAATTAGCAGTCAAAACAAATAGCTGAAACTAATATGTCAAGCTAGACGTTGCACAACTGTTGTCTTAAGTCCCACTTCGGATAGATGTCAGAATATGAAAATATTTATAAGTATAATGATCTAACTATTTAGGTAAACCAAGCTTGAAATTTTAGGTTTTGTGGTTAAAAGTTCATTAGTTGTCAAAAGTTTCTTAGAGACAACCGTGTGCTTATGCCGAATCATAACAACTAAGGTATAAGAGTCATTTCGTGTGCAAACTTGAACAGTAGTAGAACAAATCTCAACTGATTACGACAGTGGGGCAAACCTCAATAGTTGAGAGGCAGGGATGAGTATAGGCAAATCTCACGTCAATAGATTGAGTCTAGATGAATCCCATAACGACAAAAAAGGGGAGAGATTATGGTATTATGATTGGAAGGCTTGACGACGAGGACGTCGTAAAGCTAAGAGGTTAGCAATTGTAACATCCCACAGAAGTAGACAACTGGAGCTAGTAGATCAAGCTAACTGCTGCACAATTTTTGTCCAAAGTCCCACATTGTGTAAATGTGAGAACATGTAAAGGTCTATAAGAAACTGAGTATTTAAATAACCCAATTTTAAACTTTTGGGCTTAGTCGTTTGAAGCTCATTAGTTGTTAGATGTTGCGTAAGGACAGTTGTGTGTTTATGTCAGGTCATGACAATTATGGTGTTAAAGTCACTTCGCGTGCAAACTTGAACTGTGGTGGGGCAAACCTTAGCAGTTGAGAGGAAGGTGCCGAGTCTAGAACAATCTCACATCAGCATGTTAAGTCTAGACGAAATCCATACCTATAAAACATAGGGAAGATGCTGGCCATTATTATTGGAAGGCTTGGAGACAAGGAAGTGTCAAACCAAAGGGGTGGGAAACGTAACATCTCACCTAAGCACGCAATTAAAGTAAGTAGCTGAAACTAGTAAATCAAGCTAGCTATTGTACAGTTGTTGTCCAAAGTCCCACATCCATAGATTTGGGAATGTAGAAATGTTTATAAGTATAAATATCTGACTACTTAAGTAACTCAAACTAACACTTTTGGGCTTAGTATTTTGAATCTCATTAGTTGTCAAATTTTGTTTAAGGACAACCATATATTTATACTGGGTTGTGACTATATGAGTTGCTTTCCTCGAGGGGGATGGTGGAGTGTATTCTTGGGTTCAAGTTTAGGGTCTTCAATCATAAGCCGTGCTCATATTCGAGATTTAGAAATTTGGTTGTTCCAAATCAACCGAAATCATGACGGGCTTGTTTGTTAGGAGTAACATGTTTTTTATTTTGTATATTTTTATAATGATTAATAATGATTGTATTGTAAAAAAATAAAAAGAAAATACATCTTTTAATAATAAGCTAAATACACATAATGTTAAATACAAGTCATGCCAAATAAGCTAGACGAGTTTACTGGGGAGCGCAATGAGCTCCAGGTTAAGGTGGGCTTTCCTATTGCAAGGTTGGTAGAGGGTTAATACCCCCACTTTTTTGCCATGTCAGCAACTTTTTCCATTAGGGGGAGGTTGATGTTTGTCAATTGGTATGTAACAATCTTTGAAAGTGGTCCTCATCTATTTTTTATACTATTTTTTTATTTTATCTCAACTTTAATCTTTTCTATTTAATCAACCATTAAATTTTATTTTATTAAAATTATTATTTTTATGTTTAAAATTATTACAATGTAATATTATAGTATTTTGTTATTAATATTTAGACATTATTATAATTTTTATTAATAAAATTATATTTTTCATGCTTTATTTTTTAATGTTCAAGTTAAATTATATTTAAATATTTATTCAATTAACCATTATATTTTATTTTACTAAAGTTATAATTTTTAAATTTTTAATTAAAAATTTTTAAAATAAATTTTATATATTATAATTTCTAAAATAATATTTTCAATTTAAATATTAACTAACAAAATATTTATGTCAAATGAATTTTTTATTATAATTTAAATATTTTAAATAAATAAAATAATAAATAAAATAATTGTGAGTTTTAATAAGAGGTTAATATATTAAAAAAATAATTTGTTTTGTGAGGGTTAATAAATTATTGCAATTTAGACAATGAAAGAAGCTAATTCTCTAGTCAGGGACACCAAAATGGAAATGATTTGCTGGTCATGGCAAGAAACCCATGGGACAACAAGGAAAGGAAGGACAATTACATGATTCCCAGCAATCAGGGACGTAAAAGGCAAGGACAAAAGAGGATTGTCAATTATCTTAAAAGCTCTGGAGCAATTAAGGAGTCATCAACTAAAATCAGCGTCCCTGGTGGAGAAGAGGAAAAATTCACCTCAATACAATATAAATATCAGTGGAGTACATCAAAAAAAGAACCTCCTCCAATCACCATCAACTAAACAAAACTCTGCACAATACTATAATTTTATTTCTAATTTTCAATGGCTATATTACTTAGTGTCTTAAGTCTTTACTTATCATTATTATTATTGTCCTCGCTTTGTTTTAATTTTTATTGTCCAAATTAATGTCCTCAGTACTTTTAAATTAGTTTATCATTTGTTCATTATTATTTTGCCTTGTTATTATTTTAAAAGAAATACGAGACTCAAACTAATAATTTATACTTTTTGTTGTTATCAATCGTTTTAATTAATAGAATCAAATTTTCTCGGGTACATTTTTATCTTTCATTTTGATTTAGGAGAAACTTCAAAACTCCTTAGTACAATCGCATTTCTCGATCAAATGGTGACATTATACTTTTATTTTTAATCCAATAAAATTAAGAGAACAATCACATATATTATTAGGTATATTTTTAGTTTCTACATATACATTTAAAAATGTAATTCTACTTATTTTAATACATTGAAAATACATTAACTATCACGTCCTTATTAATTTTGGTTTAGCTCCGCCGTTGATAAGATCGAAATAAACAAAAATATAAAAAAACCTTAAAATAGCAACGCGTCTTAACTAGTAAAAAATAATCCGTACAACAGTGTGAAGTCATGTGATAATAATCCAACATCTAGAGCAAATTGTCTTTAGAAAATAATACGTCAACCACCGACAATTTTGTCGGTACTCATAAGATCCAAAATGTTTTTGCAGGAAGGTGTCCTGCCAGACTTCCTTAGTTTGGAGTAATAGTTGATACTTTAACTCTTAAGTCAATTTTACTTTAACAAAACAACAAAGACATTATCAATATACAATTTGAGACTATTTTGTGGAATCACTTCAAGTATAACGAGAAATAACTCTATTCTAAAATATTTTTCAGCATTATGATACCTTTACATGAGGCAGAATGTTTATATGCAATATTTCTTTTTCATTTTCCCCCGTTTTCTCTTTTCTTTATTCTGTTATATACTATTGAAAAAAACGGTCCGCCCATGACAAGTGGACCGAACTCGGTCGGTTAAGGTGTGAACCGAGACGATAGACCAAAACTAATTGGCGAACCCAATTGAGATGAACCCATAACACTTATGGGCCAAGCCTATTAGGCCAAACCCATTAGACCCATTTATCACTTATATAAAGTGATAATTAATGAAAGAAGATTCATTCTTTCATTTTGGGGGCCAACGTGAGACAGAGGGAAAGGAAGAATAGATGGGTTCCTTCTTCCTCCATGCCACTCCTCTCGCTCCACTCATCATTCGTTCGTAGATTATCTCGATCCGCGTGTCATCTAGGTTGTGAAAGAGACGAGCACTCCCGTCGACTATCCGATCGTGGTTTGCTAGCGAGACCAACATCAAAACTTGATCCTGGCTCTGCTGTCCGCTGCTGGTCTGGTTGGCTTTCCATTGGAAACGAGGTAGGTAACTCGAACCTACTAAATATATTGTTTATCTGTTAAACTATAGTCGTTTCCTTCATTGGTATTAGAGACAATTGATAATTTCAGAGATATGTTCCCAAATTCATGTTGGTCTCTGTCTAGGATGCTTGCTGTGTTTTTATTGCTTTTGACTTTGTGTCTCTAATGCGGATTTTCATTCGAGTCCATCTTGAGTCGAAAACTGAAAGTTAGAATTTTGAAATTCTGACAAAAGATTTGAAATAAAAAACGTTGAGTGCCCAAGTTTCGTCACGAAATTCCCTCTGGAAGGTCGTCAAATGGACGAAAACCCGATCAAAAAATACTGAGTGAGAAGCTTACAGGTGAATTTATTTATCTGATAAGAACGGTGACGTGGCTATTTTTAATTCGCCCACACGAACCACTAAGACGCAACACTTGGCAGATGCTTTAATTCGGTCAAAGTTGGCCAAAATGTGGCCCAATCAGAATGTAACATTTATCAAGACATGATCCACTCATAGATCGACATGTGGCAAAACAATCCAGAGAGTTCAGCCACGTCATCGACATGTGGACAAATCACATTGTGACATATGGCATCCGGTCAAGGCAGTCAATGAACGTCGACCAATGAAACGGTGACACGTGGACGAATGTGGTGTTAAAACGTGGCAGCATGTGATTTTGAAATGTGGAGCGATTTGTTTATGACATGTGGCATCATCTGGATGCAACATTTGGTCGGAATAGTACGCCACGCGTGGGCGGCGCGTGACACCCTTCAGCTGCCGGTGACACGTGTCCCGACCACCAAATTTTATAATGGTTTTGGAAGAATAATTAGTTGGATTTTTCTGGGATTTTTGGTAGATTTTTCACAATTTTTTTGAGTTTTCAAACTATTTTTCCCAATTTATTGGTGTATAAATAGTACTAAAAAAATGTGAAAAATTGTATTTTTCTGTCAAGAATTATTTTAGAAGTTAGTTTTCAAAATAATTAATTTCAAAACGTGCTAATATGGTTCTCATTTAGATAATTGAAATTTGATTTCAACTATTTGGGTAATACGTGAGTACGTATCTGCCCGCTTTATTTGTAATTTATTACAAAATAAACGAATGAGGTCAAACATATTGCATCGAATGAAGTGCGAATTACGAAAGAATTTGCACAAATCCCGAAGTGAGTATTTTGGGATGGTTGTGCTATCGAAGGGAATAATTAATTGTGCATTTGTTGTGCAAAGGTGATGATGGTTTTATTAGTTCATAAAAGATTATGAATTCCCATCACCAATATCAGCTAAATTTTTTGTCCATTCTAGAATTTCATAGAAACATGATTTCCTAAGTATTGCGGAAAGATACTTAGAAATTCTAGAAAATAAAAACGTTTTGAAATTGATATGTCCAATATTAATCCATAATCGTGAATAGGGATCGTGAGAAGTGAGAGAACCACTTTAAGGTCGTATGATTAATAGAATTGTCTATAAGACCACTTATGAATTCTATCCTAACACATTGGAAAATGTCCATTGTGTATCCAATTGAAAGATATCGGCTTAGTGCCATATTAGTTGGGGAAATTTTATAAGCATTATTTGTGCATTAATGCTGCCCAATGTTGATATATGTATGTTAACATGGAGATAGATTGTTTGAATTGCATATTGGTTCAATAAATGATTATGATTTCATTTATTGTTTTGGCTTATTGTTGTGATGATTTGCCTTAATTTAATATGCAATATTTTATATGTTGAAATATATTGCCCAATTATTGAATTTGTTTTAATAATTGAGATGACCAACATGGATTCTCTAAGTCAAGTGAACTTTAAAAGTAAATC